>CAUYRT010021893.1:0-28738 GCA_963574885.1 Lepilemur ruficaudatus
TTAATTTCTTTCTTTCTATTTATAGTAGAGACGGGGTCTCACTCTTGCTCAGGCTGGTTTCGAACTCCTGACCTTGAGCGATCCGCCCGCCTCGGCCTCCCAGAGTGCTAGGATTACAGGCGTGAGCCACCGCGCCCAGCCCCTAACTATATTTTTGTACTAATCCCTCCTTATTCTCCCCTCCCCATTGCTCTTTCCAGCCTCTATGGAGCAGTTTTAGAACCTTGGTAGATATTTAGGTTTATAAGTTTTTTATTTAGTCAGTAATATAGGAGCACATTTTTCTTGAATTAAATATGGCTATGTGCATAAAATGTTATTTGGTGTTTAATCAGTTTGGTTTGTGGCCTTAAAATATTTGTCAGCCTTATACATTAATTCATCATTTTAAAAATAGCTCACCATATGTTTTTAATTGGCCTAAACAGATCCTCTCAGCATTTCACTTACCGTCCCGTGAGTAGTCTGTCAGTTGTATGTTAATTTATTAAAAAGTTTAAAACTACTATTAGCCATCTTAGCCAAGGATAGATGGTATTTCTCTTAAAAAACTTACATTTCTTTAACCCATGTTTCCAAGAGGCAGACTCTGAGACAGAGCTTTGTAGTAAGTGTTCAGTTATCCACGTAAACTCAGGTAGGTAAGAATGAAGGAAAAAGTAGACTGAGGTAGAAAAAATGGAAAGAGGTGTAAGGTGAGGTTACGTGTTACTGAGATGTTCACAGATCATAAGAAAGAGCCAGATTCCTTGGCCTTGCTAGATAAATTCCAGAAGAGAATGCCAAGGGAAGGAAGGGCGAGAACTTGATCTACAGGTGTCTTTCCACCTCCTATCTCTGATATGTCAAGGCTCAGCTCCAGAAATATTATTTGACTCACCATATGGGATGTGTTACCCTGTGTCTCTTGCCATTCCTGGTCTGCAAAGTCCCACAGCTGGTGATGTGGTGCCTCCTCTGAACCAAAAAGTGATGGGAGAAATTATAGCTTCTATGAGTTAAAAAAAGGTTTTAGAATATCAGTACGGTACTAGCATAAAAATAGATAGGTAGGGGAATGGAACAGAATACACAACCCAGCAACAAATGCACACATTTGTAGCCAGCTCACATTGAGAAAGGTGCTAAGAACATACACTGGGGAAAGGACAGTCTTCAGTAAATGCTGCTGAGAAAACTGGATATCCACATGCAACAGAACGAAGCTAGGCCCTATCTCTCACCATACACAAAAATCAAATCAAAATGGATTAAAGACTTAAACGTAAGATCTGAAACTATGAACAAGTAGGAGGAAGCATAGGGGAAAGACTTCAGGACATTGATCTGGGCAAAGATTTTTTGGGTAAGAATCAAAAAGCATAGACAACAAAAGCAACAATTGACAAATGGTATTGTATCAAGCCAAAAAGCTTCTGCATAGCACAGGAAACAATCAATGATGTGAAGAAATAACCTACAGAATGTAATAAAATATTTGAAAACTATCTACATTAATAACCAGAATATATAAGGAACTTGAACACCAAAAATAGCAAAAAGCTAAAAAAATCTATTTAAAAAATGAGTAAAAAATTTGAATAGACATTTTTCAAAATAAAAGGACATTCACCTGGCCAACAGGTTTATGAAAAATGTTCAACATCACTAATCATCAGGGAAATGCAAATCAAAACCGCAATGAGATATCATCTCGCCGTAGTTAAAATGACTATTATCAAAAAGACAGAAAATACAGATGCTGGCGAGGTTGTGGAGAAACGAGTATACTTATACACTATTGCTGGGGATGCAAATTAGTACAGCAACTATGAAAATCAGTATAAAGGGTCTTCAAAAACTGAAAATAGAATAACTACCACATGATCTAGCAATCCTACTGCTGAGTATGTATCTAAAAGAAAGGAAATCCGTTTATCAAAGAAATATCTGCACACCCATGTTTGTTGCAGCACTGTTCACAAGAGCCAACGTGTGAAATCAACCTGAGTGTCCATCAACAGATGATTGGATAAAGAATATGTGGTATATGCACAAGGAAATATTACTCACCATAAAAGGGAATGTGGTACTGTCATTTACAGCAACACAGATGGAATTAGAGGGCATAAGGTTTTATGAAATAAGCCAGGCACAGAAAATCAAATATAGCTGTAAGAAAAGATTTGGAATGATCCCAACACAAAGAAATGATAAATGTTTGGGGTGATGGTTACCCAAATTACTCTGATTTGATCATTACACATTGTATGCATGTACCAAAATACCACATATAACCATAAATATGTGTGGCTACTATAAATTAATAAGGAGTTCCCTGAAAAAGTCATATGCACATACTTTAATTTTGGAAGCAGGAGGCCCTGGATTAGAAGTGAGGTCAACTAATACTTTGAAAAAAAATATTTCACTGTTCCAGATGTCTTCTCTTTCTTTAAACCTTAAAATATCTTGTTACCTATCACAGTTCTCTTTAGAAAATTATCTAATAAAAATGGAATGTGACCAACTATTATAAGTTTACTTCATCAAATTTATAATCACAAAAATGTGACTATAGGAAAATAACGTAAGTGAGCGAGCCGAATTGACTGCTAGACTATCACATGTCAGGCAGCGTCTCTGGGTGGGTCTGTGCAGGCTGGGCCATAACCTGCACCAAGCCCTGGCCCTGGGCAGAGAGCTGTATCAATCCTAAAGAGGGAGCGATGTACACATACGGCATACCTTCAAAAGCTGTGTACCTGCTCAGGTGTGGCATGTTTTTCTAATTGAGAGACAGGAATTATGTGGGCTAAGTGACATCTCTGGGCAAGAATTCAAGCAGAATTATAAATAGGGCCCAGAGAACATTCTAGAAAACATGATTTCTTGATGATGTTAACCAAAAATTCGAAATCTTCTCTTTATTTTGTACCATGTATAAAGCAATCTTTAAAAACTATTTAAACTCTTTGTGTGGGAATGTGGTGCTCTGTATTATCTCTTCTGATATAATCAAAAGAAATACCAACTTAAACACATTTATCAACGTTTCAGTAGAACACAGGTAAAACAAATGAGGGAAATGCAGAAAACTTTCATCATTTATCTTTACAATTTTTACATTTCAATACCAAATGCTAGATGCCAGTTTGTTATAAAACATTGCAGATGAAATCCTCCAACTCAATTACAAAGAAAATCTTCTGATCTACTGCTGATGTCTGAAATGTATGTAACTTAGAGGAGACAGAATGTGTATTGCTGTTCGAGATGACACAGCAACGTGAATAAGTTGTAGTTCATTTTTCAATGGTCAATCCGATAAGTCAATGCAAATAAAATGACCAGTTTTGAAAAACTTTCCCATTTTTATAGAAAGAAGGATGATGACACATTTTGTAATTATAATGGGAAAGAACTAATTGAGTTGAGGATAGAATAGACAAGCTGGTAGAAAATGTAAAGAAACAAACTGGTAGAAAATGCAAAAATGTTCCCTAAAAAAGACCAATGTATTTTTTTAAACAACCTCTGGTTATTTTATTCAGGATTTATGAGCAAATCAGATATTGAGAGTCATTAGTGTACAGAAACAAAGCTCAGAACTGTTTAGTTTTAAAAGAAGAATTTATAGCATTACAAAAGTGTTAAATAAATAAGAAAGAAAACTAAAAGGACAATTCTGAGTGACGAGGAGTCTAAAATTCATATAAAGAAGCTAAACTAGTCACAGTCTTTCTATAAAAATTCATCTAGAGGATTCCCCTGCCCCTCAAAGGTAATTATTAAGCATCTATAGGATTCAAAGCATATTTTAATTACAAATGAAACAATATTTTGGGGAAAAAAACCAAATTATTTACATTTAAATATAACAAAAACTGATTATCCCTGGCCACTTCTCTTTCACCCCCCAAACTATCTACTCTTAACAACAAGGCATAGGACCACTGTGGTTTTACTGAGCAGAAATTGAGAGAAGTTCTCCATTGAGATTTTTGCCCTATAGAAACCCAATCATTAGTCATCTTTTAATCTGAGCAATTAAAATGTTTTCAGTGTGCTTTTTATTTTATTGGGTGAACACATATAGAAAGACAGGTAGGTAGATGTAAAGACAGAAAACTTCTAGGGTGTTCTTTACCGCTATTCTCCAAGCATTGAGTCAGCACAGGAGAGATTTTATTTTTCCTTAGTTTATTAATTTATTTAAAATACAAAATGAAAATTATCATTAACTTTCATGACTATCCTACAGTAATTTTTAAGTACTGGGAATTGTTTTGTAAATATCTTTTGCCACAAGCACATTTTGTCATAGTCACTGCTTTAATTTTGGTGTTCTCACTGCCTCTTCTCTCCGCCTTGCCTGGCCAATGTTAGTACGCAGACATGTCTGTTTCCTACTCTGCATCTCGTCTTGTATACTCAGGTATGCGTATCTATCGTATATATGCATGTGTCACTTTATTATTGCACAAATAAAATTACATTGCATGTATTTTCACATTCACCTTTTCCATTCAATAACACATCCTTCAAGATTTCTACCTCATTCATATATATAAATATATATCAATGATATAAAGATATATAAATAATATATAATATGTATAACTATGACAGTATATGTATATCTATACATTTAAATAGTCAAATATACCTTTTTTACATTCTTAGTCCACTACTTACTCTCACTTTTCTCTGAGCGTGCTATATCTTTCTTCAGCTGAACTTATTTTGCTTATTTTTACCGGCAATGTTCTCTGCCTCTTTCTTTATCTGAAGAATACATACCCATCCTTCCAGAGCTATTTCAAGTATTGTCTCGTGTACAGATGTGGGTCACTGTGCTCCTATAGCAAAACTGATGCTTATGTTCCCACAACACTTACACCTTGTTCTATCGAATATTATCACGTCACTTATTATATCTGATATACAATTAATTATTTGCATGCCTTTCTTCTAAGGTAGTTTTCTTTAATGATACAAATTATATTTTATTGTAATAATATCCCTAGTGTCTTCCACAGTTAGATTTTTCTGGTCACAGTAGATAGCCTCACTTACGTATTTAATATTTGAAATTAATGATAATTAGATTTGGCAAAGTGAGATGGAAAAAGGGGAAAATAAGAAATAAAATAAGAACTTCACAAAATTGAAAAATCATTAGGAGAAAAATTATAGATTATAATTTCTTCTGTACTGTTTTGATTATGAAGGTAAGCCATATTTATTTTAAAAATAACTAAGTATAAAATATACAATGAATGAAATAGTTATCCTCAGAAACACCAGCACATGGGGCATGTCACTAACAAAAATTTACATGTGTCTTATCTATTGATAAATTCATCTTTTATCAAAATATGAAAAAATATTCTTATGCATTGTTTTTCCTTAATTAAAATATATGTATTCTTAAATATATTAAATATATGTTAAAATGCTATAAATTTTAGTGCTATTCAAAACTGCATATTCTGGATATCTTTTGATAGTAACATTATTTATTATAAATTTATATGATAAATAATGATGCCAGCAAGTGTGACTGTATCTTTGATTATTACTTCATGATATATCTGTATTAATCAGATTATCAGAACAAGGGATATTTTATTTCTTTTTTAGATTAAAAAATATCAACTATAAGTGACCTAGACTCTGTGATTTGTGGAATCACTATTATTATTTTATAGTCATGGTTCTCATTAGAACAAAATGCTTTGTCTTATTTCAAAATGACAGGTATTAATCAGAAGCATTTTTATTTAGAAGAATACATTCTAATAAATGAGTTAAAATATAGTGAACATTAAATAAATGCTTGAACTAGCTTAGGGATGACAAGCTTTCCATTGTTAATTTGTAAAATATTTTAGCAATGACAATAGTGTTCTGTAATCTTATTTATGAAAAGGATTGTTCAGCACAGAGAACATTTTACATATTTCTTTAACCTATCTCTCTCCTCTGCCCCTCAAAATATCTGGATGTCAAACTAAAAGTTATATTAGATTACTATTCTTGGGTATACACCAATTTTATTCTCAGACAGAACGTGATGATAAAATCCAAAGTATACTAAGAGGAGGGTCTAGTGTAGAGAAAAAAATACAAGGGCAAGAATAAAGGCCGTTTAATCGTGTTATGGGTTTTCCCATCTTCATCCAACCTATTTCAAATAATTGGCAAGAATCTGGTAATACTTATGACTCTGCTGGGACACAAGTACCATTAATTTTGCCTTGCAGTCCTGTCTCGTGTCCGTTTCCCAGCACATATTTATCACAGAAGCAGTCCTGCCGCATCAGCCGTGAGCCTTTCAAATTAAAGGCCTTGTCTTTCATACACTCTTAGTACTTGCAAAATCAGATGAAGTGATGGTGCTGTTGGGAGTCTACCATTGAAATATTTATCTGAAATTACTTTCCATGCACTATACTTGAGGTTTAAGAAAAGTCGTGCATGCTAATAGTTCCATTGTTGATGATAGAATGGCCTTTCTTTTCATGTAAAATTATTATTTAATAAATTGGATAAGTAAAAAAGTAAACATGTGCTCCTTAAAACAGAATATTGCAAAGGCTAATATCAAAGAAGAAGTTGTTCAAAACCTTTACTCGTTGGGGAAATGTCAATTGACTCTACTGAGATATCATTCTATTCCCAGAGTGATGACAGTGAAGAGAATGGGTAACACCAAGTGTTGCTAAAGATGTAGAATGACTGGAATTCTCGTATGTTCCCGATGAGCATTTAAATTTATGCAAACACTTTGAAAAACTATTTGACAGTATCTGCTCAACCCGAGTATGCAGACATAAGAAAGCAGCTATTTGATTGTTGGTTATATTCCTAACAGAAATGAGTGGCCATGCCACCAAAAGATACGTTTTAAAGCAGTCATAACAGTTGTATTCATTATAACCTAATGTTAACACCGTAATCTTTATTAATAGCAATAAAAAAGAATGAATTATTCTTGCATGCAGTAACATGTACCCCTCTCAAAACCTTAGCATGAAGTTTAAAAAAAAATAGGGAAAAAAGTGAGCTACACATGTTTACATACTGTATGTTTTCATTTATGTATAAGTCAAGAAAAGGCAGAATAGTCATTGCCCTTGAGGGGAATATTGACTATATGTTATATTTGCTACAGTTTAATTGTCCCAGTGAACAGAATGTAATAAATTAACAAGGAACCTCTAAAATAGTTGCTTTTTTGGGAAATCATGTAAAAGACCGTCAGGGAAGCAATTGTGATGTCTTTCAGTGTGTGATGAATAAATTGTGGTACATCTAGACAGTGGGATATTATTCAGCACCAAAAAGAAATGAGCTATCAAGCCATGAGCAGTCATGCAGGAATTAAAGTAAGAATTAAAATGAAGATAAAAGCCCCAGGCATTTTTTAATAAGTCTAGAATTTCATCTATAGTATCACTTATAAAAGGGAAATCAAGGAAAGAAAAAGAATCTAAATAATAGAAAATACTTCATGGGACCTCCAAACATACTATTAATAATTTGAAAATTTTATTTTAATTTAATGAAATTCAGGGGTATATGTTTTTATATGTGTGTGTGCATTTTCTCAGTTTCATGTCTACAAAGTCCTAATTTTTTCTTCAACGTAATATTTCAGTCTTATTTCAAGGTATGTGTTATTAGTTAATACCTCAGCATGTCTTTCTCTATTCAAGTCTTGTTTTTCATTACTTGGGTTTTATTATTAAGACTCGGATTCTTCTATTTTTTGTCTTTAGAAATATTTTGGTCACATCAAGATAGATATCGGCTGCAGGGGCTCCTACATTGTCATTCAATAGGAATGTGTTGCTTAATATTCAAAATAATATTGATTTAAGGAATAAAATAGAAGCAATATAAAACAATACCTTAGGAGTCTTGCAAGTACATCGCAACTCTTAAGAGAAAGATCGAGACAATATTTGAGGAAAAAACATCTTTTGACCAGTAACAGCACAGCAATAGTTCTTGTTGCCTTTTCTCTTCCAAGAACCTACCGTAACAAATTCTATCACGCTTCACTCTACGCCCACCCACCCCATTTCTCTCCGTTGCCACCATTAATTAAATCCTCTTAGCCTAAATAGCTTCCAATATATTTCAACAAATGGCAGTGCCAAGGATAGCTTTGAAGACACTGTCTTTACCTACCCTTTCCAGAGGCTGACAGAAACTTCTCTAGTCACATATAAAATCTAAATAAATGAACTGTATTTTCTAAATAAAGTTTTCGGCCAATTTTCCTTCTCTGGTCCCAAACTCTACTTTTATACTCCTAAATATCTACTATTGATATAAAGCAATTTTAGCCCTGTGTATCCATTGAGCTCTTTGGAATTCAAACTCAAGTTCTGTGATGACAAGGACGATGAGGATTCCAGAAATTATACGTAGGAGGGATTTAGAAACGTCAATGTTGGGAGAGTGTGGAGAGAAGGGAAAATAGAAAAGGCAGTGAGGACAGTCAATTGTACTTAGGCTACTTTTTCATGCCACTTTGAAATAGAGAACCACAGGCCTTGCTCAATGAGGAGTCATAAGACCCAAACCAAGGTCTCTGATAAAACAGGAGGTGGTAGAAAAACCAGTCAAAACCAGCTAGAACCCAAATGGCCACAAAGAATGACCTCGGTTTACCCTCATTGGTCATTATACTCTGCTTGTAACATATTAATGTACTAAAAGAAACTCACCAGCACCAGGACAATTTACAAATGCCAACTCCTGGAAGTTACCCTGTGTGGTTTAAAAAGGGGAGGAATCCTCAGTTCTGGCAACTCCCCACCCCTTTCCCAGAAATCTTATGAATAATCCTCCTTCTGCTTAATGTAAAATTAAGTAGAAGGTATAAAATAAGACCCCAGAAACCCTCAAGGTGCTACTCTCTGTTGCTCTGAGAAAAGCTATTGCCCTGCCTATGGCACAGCCTCCTTTTTTTGTTTTACTTTACTAAGCCTACTTTTGCTTTACTCCATTGGCTGGCTCTTGAATTCTTTCCTGCACAGAGTCAAGAACCCACTTCTTCAGGCCAGACCCCAGCTTGGGGTCTACTTTTCTGTATCAACCTATTGATGAGAAAATGTCATACATTCATACTAGATAATTAGGAAAATGCATGAACCCATTAATTGAAGAAAAAAAATTCTTGTAATGTTTGTTTCAATCTTTGGCAAACAGTACCTTTGCAAAATAATTTCTTTTAACTTCTTTCCTTATCTACAGATGGTTGGAATACAAAGGCACTATTTTCAACATTTTCCTCAATAGTTGAGTTTTTATTTATTTGTTTTTAATCATAATCTAGTATAGAAGGTTGTTGTCTTCTGGCAGTTCATAGTTTACATTTCACATTCAGATCTATGATCCACTTTGAGGCAAGTTTTGTGTATTTTGTGTATAGTTTGAGGTATTTATCAAAGTGTCAGGTTTTCGTCTGAAACGTCGATGCTTAGTGCGCTCATGGCTGAAGAATGATCAGATACACCAAAGTAAGGAAACCATGAAAATGAGGTTTATTGAAGAGAGAAAGATACATACAGATCACTTACTAAACTCATTCATTAGTTCTATTAGCTTTTTTGTAGATTCATCAGATTTTCTATATAGATAATTATGCAGTTTTTGAGTAAAGACAATTTTACTTCTTCCTTTCCCATCTGGATGCCGCTTATTTTCTTTTTTTCTTGTCTTATTATACAGGCTAGAACCTCCATTATAATGCTGAATAGAAGTGGTGAGAGGGCACAATCTTGTTTTTTCCTGATCTTCAGAAAAATGACACCTAGCCTTTCACCATCCTATGTGTAAATACTCTAATAACATCTAACTTATGACTGCATTGTCTTTTGGATTCCTGAGTGTGTGTGGGGGGGTACTGACTGTTAATCTTATTTTTAATATTTTGAAGTAAATATGCCTTTGTTCTCTGGGTGCTTTTAATATTTTCCCTTTGTCTATGATTTTAAGCAATTTTATTACAATGTACCTGGCTGTTATTTCCATAGTATGTATCACCTTTATGTTCATAGAGTCCATGAATATGGAACTTACATCTTCCCTCTGTTTCAGAAAACTCTCAGCCACTAGCTCTTCAAATCTTGTTTCTTTCCATTCTCTCTCTTGACACTGCTCAAATTTTCTGATTTTTTTCCTTCTTAATATTCCTTTTTTCTCTGTTGTATCTGTTGATTTTCCTTTGTGAAAATCCCTTATTTACTCATTTTTTTCTTCCATTCTTCCAAATTCTTGTGTTGATACATACCTTTAATAATTTTTTTTCAGTGTTGCATTTTGAAGTACAGGAATTGAAAATGCCCCCTTTTTATACTACTATCTTAAAACACAGTCAGATATTTAGTCTATGCAAACTTTAAGGGTTTTATATTGTCTTTCATTCTTTTGAACATAGTCCCCCATGTTGTGTGCTCTTCCTTGCAATAAGAAGAAGCAAGAAACACAACTTGTTCCGCTGCAGGTATGTTCTGAGTGCTCTCCGGCTCAGCTAGAGGGCACTAAGGAATCTTCGAGTGTGATTTAGATACTACTCACGGGCGTATGTTTGCTGATGCTCCCACCTTCTCTCCATTTCTTTCTTTTCCTTCCTCCCTGTTTTTCTCTCTCTTTCTCCCAGTCTTCCTCACAATATACTCAGGTAAACAAACACTACTACCAGAGTAGTAGTGCAATAATGTGCATAAAACTGGACTCCTTAAAATGGTGGTCACTACTCTACCCGCTTTATCACAGAGCCACTACTTTTAAATGTAACTCTGTGCTTTAGGAGAAAGATAAATCATAGTAACTTATAAACAGTGGTAAGTATTTTTGACAACAACAATCTTCAGTTTGACAGACTATTGCCAACTGCAACGCATTTGTAAAAAATAAATGGTAACTTATGGATCATTTGGCTCCAAAGATCAGTCTCACAGAGTTCATAAACAGATACGTGAAGCCAGTTAGGAAGTGTGAAATAAGCATGAAATTTGTTTAAAATCCATAGGGAAAAAAACAAAAGGGAAGCCACAGAACAATACATGTGTCCTGAGGGGAAAAATGAGAGGATCAGTAAGGGCCCTTTCTACCAAGCTCCCACGTGCTGACGTGTTGTTGTTCGTGAAGACGGTTTGTAGAGCTGCTTCTCTCCTGTTTTTCTCTCTCCACTTCTCTGCATGTCCTCATCCTACTCTCTCCTTGTCTCTCGTGCAGTATTTTTTTGGTGGAGAGTAAAAGCTAAAGTGGAGAGTAAAAGATACTGAAACGACTAAGGATCTTGATGACTTTTAGAAAACATGAGAAACACTTAGAATAAAGTGCTTCACAATATAACCATAATAAAGGATTTTCTCACACAAAAGTACTTTGTAAAGGAGAGAGGTGTTTGTATTGTTTTATTTTGTTTTGCTGTTTTCTCATTTCAAACTATTAAGGGAGTGAGTACACATGTTTTTGGTTACATGGATTGCTTTTGTATTGCTTGAGTCACAGCTGTAGGAGTGCCCATCACCCAAGTAGAAAGTTGTTTGTAACAGCTTCCCCCACCTCCCCGCAAAAAAAAAAAAATCTGTTAATTGGATAATGAATAAAGCTTATCACTTCAAACAGTAACACAATTTTATTAATGTTAATTTGATAATGAAAAACGATATTTGATGATGAGTCATTCATTACGTATGATGAATGCTATTTTGTGTGAAATCTTCCTTCTCGTTCAGTTTAAATAATAACAATGATGTCTGTGTATATTTTTACCTAATGGCTTACTCAAAGTCATACATTTATTTATTTATTTATTTTTGCACAGCTGAGAAAATGACTTTGGGTAAAGACCTCTGGGGTAAAATATACTACAGTAGAAAATAACCTATTTTATGTATGTATTTTTCTTAAAGACCCACGTCTGTCTGGAAATTCTCTGCAGAAGAAAGTGCTGCTTCTTCCAGTGATTTCTATTTATCATTGAGCCGTGGGACACCGTTGGCAATTTAGAGAAGACTAATGCCCTGCGGGTTACGACCAACAGCAGGAGTTGCTCCCATAAAGACAAATGTTCTAAAGATTTATCTCTTTACCTACATAATTTTTTCCCCTTTAAAATACCTAGGGATTTTTGTGCATCATTTGGCACTGATTTGTAAGATACTGTTGTCAGGAGAGGGAAAGAAAAACAAAAGAATTTTGGTTTTCTCTCATTGATCGAAAATGCCTCATTTTCTAGACGTTTAGGGAGCAGCAGAACCTATTGTTTTTTTTTTTTTCCTTAGTTTGTGAATTCCAAAATGATACTTTCTTAGTTTGTGAATTCCAAAATGATACTACTACAAACTGATTACCTTTGAGAACTAAGTACATTAATCACTTTACTCTGAATTTTCCATTGAGAAAACATCAAGTTTGATACTATTTCAGTGCTCACTCAAAATTTATAAAACTTCCAAATCATTTAAAAATATGTTCTATATAAAATTAGTATATTTTTGAAAATTAGTTATACAAATTGACATGACATATGCGAGGCCTTTTAAAGAAAATTATGTCATAAATAATTGGCACTAAATCATAAATATTCCATGTAATTGTTTCCAAAGAAAATACATAATCATTAAGACAACTTAAATACTTTCTGTCAGGTGCGTGCAGTGTGTCATACTGCAATGCCAATACTTGCATTTTAATAAAACCACGTGGATATTAGTTGCACTTAACACTGAGATATCACTATGTGCTAGGAGTAGTGGTGAGTGGCTCATTTACTCCTCATATACATGATGTGAAACAGAATCTTTTCTTACATTAATGCTATAAATGAGGAACTAAGACAGAAAATTTATTCATATTTATAGTGAATGCAATTCTTTAAAAATAATGTTATAAAAACCCACCATTCTATAATTCCTCTCTCCTGAAAAAAAATAGAGAGAGTAAAACCATACATGGATTTAGAGCAAGCGTTTCTCTAGTTTCATAAATATTGTCAATTTTTGAGCCAATTAGCTGTTACCTCCGTGATAAAAAGTGATATATTTGATGATTCTTAGACGGAAGATAGCAACAGAAAACAAAGAGAAAAATCCTCATAAAGAAATGATTTTTCTCTCTCTGCTCTCCTTAGCCTCATCCTCTGAGGATTTTATTATGGGAAAGATGATCTTTCCACAGTAGAGTGGCATCCTCACTGAGTGGAAAGTTGTTTACATGGCCACATTCCTAGCTTTGATGGTGTGTGCGAGGCATTTTATGCTCCATGGAAGAAAGACCTGCCGTGCACTGAAGGTAGCATTATTGTTATTACACCCAGGGCACTTGTTTAAAGATCTATCTTTAAACAACAACTACAAGGCCCATTTAAAGCTCACTTTAGCTAGGAACATATTTGCAGTTTAACTTGAGAATACCCAAGTCACCTGAGTACTATTTGTAGGATGTAGTTCTGTTTCAAATCTATGCAGATCATTGTTGATGCCTAAAAATAGTTCAAAGAGATGTAAAATTGGGTATGCAGAAGGTTGTGTAAACCAGAGGAGACTATCATCAAGTAAAGAATCAAACATAGTTTAGTAAAGTTCTTAAGCATAAGGAAATATACAGATCAAACTCCTTGCCTTGTATACTGCAGCTACAACAATTGTAAACAGTATAAAATATTTCCTTTCCCTCTTAAATATTAATAAGGGTTTTAAGTTGGAATCCATCACTAAGATCAGGGAGTTCATGAAGCAAAATATAAGATGTAAGCATTTGTGCTTTTTTGTATGTTTGTTTTGTTTTCTACTGCAGAAGTGTACAGTTTTAATCAGATTCTCAAAGGTAAGCATCAGCTCTGAAATGCTTATATTCATGGATATAAATGGAACATTTCCTCATGACAGTCATCACTATTTACTATCAATAGTATAGAAGCTGAGATTTAACATGCCCACAGATACCTAATCAAAAATATTTTTGCATCTCTAGATTATTAAAAAATTATCTCATGTTCCTCTATCTCCAACTTATATATATTAAATCACAACTGGAAAGTGGGGCACATGTATTTAATATTTTTTCTGAGTGTTCTTGTACCACTCAGCTTGTGACCTACTTGACTACATGAGTTTTAATTTGGGGGGCTACTTGTGACTTTATATAATCTCTTCTCTGTTTAGAACACCCTGCATAATAAATACGCATTGTCTTTTATGCATCACATATCGGGGACACAGTTACGAAGTAGCAACACGGACATGGTTCACATTGGCATATAGCCTAGCAGGGAAGAAAAATATTAAACAATTCATTTCCAAATAATATTAAGTGCAGTCGTAACAAATGATATAAGGGAGAAATATAAGCTTTTATGCAAATACATAATAGACTGTAGCTAGGCAAAGAGCAGACTAATATCAACGTATGGATATAAGTTGAAAGGAGAAAGAATATAGCTTAATGGACACTATAAGTTAAAGTAACTTGAAAAATTATTTAAATTCTCACTTTTTAATTTAATATGTATTTTTATTTGTATAAACACTGTTTCAAATTATTGCCCAGTATCACCATCCTGTTCTAAGTCTTTTCCGTGATGTTTTCTTTAGGTTGTGTACTTGTGTTCAGTTTCTAGAACATTGCAACTTATGATTACTCTTCCAATGTTAGTCTGTACATATACTTTTAAATTTTTCCTTTTAAGTATAATTTACATTTTAAACTATTGCTAAGAGACTCTAATCAGAGTATATCATAATACTTTTTTATTACTGAAGTTTCCAATTCTTTGACCTACTGCCCTGAAATGCAAAGTTAAACAATAATATCCAGAAACGTAATGTCTGTCATTCCATATGTTATAGTACTTAGATTTAATATTTCTGTTACTGTTCAGTGTTGAGAAGTAGGTGGAGATGGTACTGTTTTTATGAGTAAATTCCATTGCTACAAAAGGCCACAAAATGATATTATTTATCCCCAAAGCACATTAACCCTGGATGCACTTAAACTCATGTGTTGGCACCAACAATTTCTCTGAAAACCAGTAGTATACTGTGCGATATACCTAGGGATTGTGCATTTTTATGGCTTTGGTATTTATGGATGATGTAGACACTGAGGCAGTTTTTATGATTCTAACCACAATTTACCAACTTAGTCATTTAGGTTGAGTATTGAAAAGGAGCTGTATTGTGTATAGACCTCTAGATGAAACAAATCCATAATCCTGCAATGTGTACCATTTCAAAGAGATTTTGAAATTATTAACAAAAAGAACCCCTCCTAAGGAAGAAAAATTATGTAATTTTTCTATAGAAACAACCAACCAATATGGGCATTTCTAAATTTTGATTACAACTTATGATTATATTTGTATATTTTTCTTTCAGATTTTGACTCTGTAGTCCCCCTATTTGAAAGAAAACAAGCATAGTTTGAATTTTAATCCAAAGAAAGGTGAGTTTGAGGTTGGGAAAAAACTCTTTGTCTTCTTAGTACTTTATCAAATGCATATTGTACTTTAAATGAAATATCATAGAATTTCTCAAGGACAGTAAATTTAAGCAAGTTAGGAATGTAAGAAAGGAAAACATTTTTTGTTTTTGTTCTTTCTTTCTTTCCTTCGCTGGTACTTTTGTGGAAGTTTCCTATTTGTAAAGTATATTATGCAATAATTGATTCCTTACCTGTTTGTGCTAGGGATTATGCACATTCTGTGGCCTGGATTGTGAGGCAGCACCTGTGATTTTAGATGTACTCTCCTTAGTATGATTGAAAAACTTACTGGGCAATTACACTGGAGGCCGAGTGACAGAATCCAAACAGTGCTCTGTTAAATATTTCTAACTATCCTATATCATAGTTACTCAGACTGCCAGGATGTTTTTCTGAAGAGTGGGGATAATAATTGTGCTCATTTCGTAAGGATAGATATGAGGGTTAAATAAAGAATTCTATGTAAAACAGTTAGCATAATGATTGGCATAGAAGTCTAACAAATTAGCTATTTTTTATATATTATTGGCCAGCTCTCCTTCTTTTGACATTTGACACTATCCCATCGTGAGATTCATTTAGCTTTGTTCATAGAAAGTCAGCTAAACCTCATTTTAAGCTATTTTTGCATTAAAGGTAAAACAAGTATTTTAGATGCATTACGTAACTGGCAAAAATTATACAAAATTATAGAAAATTCATTTTGAATGAGAAAATAGTCTTGTTTTACCAAATTGATTCACCAAATATTCATTAAGCCCCTGGTATGATAACACACTAAGATTGATGTTAAGAAAACTAGAGTGAAAATTAGATACTTCCTTTTATCAGTCAAAGATCCTCACACAATCCTTTGTGTGACCTTCTTATCTGGGCTATCAGGCAGAGTTGTCTGCTGATATATTAACTCTCACTTTTCCATACATTTTTGAAATCTTATCTTTATTTCAGTTCTTTAGATATATTTGAATGATTTTTGATACCTGAATTCGTTTCTCATTTGTGTAATGTATTAATTTTGAATGGGTGATTTTTTTACTGAAGTGTAGTATATATGCATACATACCTACATATGCGCATATATGTCTGCATGTACCTTATTGTCAACTGTCATATGTCAGTTGTATGAAATAACAGGCAAATTTTGATTTGAAATGGAATTTTAACTTGTGAAAAAACCACCATGTCTGTTGGTAAAAGATTAGACTGAGGAACCATAAACATGATAATCCTTTATTTAAGAGTGCAAATAACTTTGAAAATTACGGAAGCTTCTTGAGCAAAAGAACCATATGGCAGTGAACTCATTTGCCCTTGCAGTGCGCAGCGCAGGGATTGTGGGTAGCAATTACTCAGTAAAAACTAAACAGACAACCCCTACTCTCTACAATTTTGCTGGCTTCCATCACAGAACAAGTCCTGACATCCTTTGGTTTCTTATTCTCTTTTTTCCCATCTGGCAATTTTTTTTTTTCTGGCAACACAATATTTATGTTACTATTTCAATAACATTCTAAAACACTGTTATGGTTACAGCACATCTGTAATTAAAAATCCTCCATGTTACCAACATTGCTCAGTGTGTTGTGATAGATCACTTATAAAATAGTCCTAATTCATAATTCTTTTCTTGTCCCTCTTGCTCTATAATTCTTACTTTTCATTCTCTTAGACGGCCTTCGATTCTGCTCCTCCCCAGGCATTCCCCATTAGAGAAATGGAAAGTGTACGTTCCAGTTGCTCACATCGAAAAACGTTGGAATCAATTTCAATTCCTCTCCTTGATTCACACCTGAAAAATCAATCTATCATAATATACCGTGGTCCCGACTTTCAATATATATTCTAAATTGAAACATTCCACCGTCTCCGCTGCTGCCATTTTCTTACAAATCCTCATCCTCCTAAGCTGTACTATGGACTAGCACGGCAGCCTCCTGGGTGCTGGCCATGCTTTCATTTTTACTCTTTCAGAATAAATTTTCCACGCAGAGTCAGAGTAATTTTGCTTAACACACAAATTATATTATGTCATTCCAGTGTGCTTACTCTTCTATCCAAGGCATTATTTCTCTGTTATACCTTCTCTGACATCCCTTTCCCTACCCCATGGTTCTCCAGCAGTACTACCTTCTATGCTTAAATACAGCGAGGATATTCTTGCCTCAAAGCCATTGCTCTTGCCTCCCTTTATTCTGGAATAGTTATCTCTCAGATATAGATTGTATTCTTCCCCTTAATTTAAGTCCTTGTTTAACTATTGCCTCCTTAAAGACACTATATGTGTGTGTGTAAAACATATATATGCACAGATATATGTGTATATATGTGCACATATACACATGCATATATACATAAGTATACATATATAAATATATTTATATTAGAGTGTAGAACTTTTGAAAGCAGGGATTTACTTTGTATTGTCCAATGTTGTGCCTCTAAAACCCAGGACAGTATATGGTAAAGATTAGACATCGCATATAAGAGGAGGTGATAGAAATAAAAAGAAAGAAGAAAGGAAGAAAAGTCAACAAAAAGAAAAAAGATAATATCTTAACACATATGTACTTGTTCAACAAAAAGAAAAGATAATGCTTATATATATGTATGTGTGTGCATTCACTTAATTTTTTAAAATTTGCATTCTGCTTTCAACCCGAAATTCCTTTGCTTACTTTTTCTACCTCATTAGTTGTTAACTCCCATGCACCTTTCATGTCCCAAATCTAATGTTAGTTTCTTTGAGAAGCAGTTTCTACCACTACAGTTACAACCTAAATCTCCCTAGATCTGCTCTCCTACAACCCTTGCTTATTTGAATACTGCACTGTACTCCATATATGTGTGCATTGGGGTTTCTTTCCTGCTAGAAAGTGAGCTTTTGAAAAATTAGGACCCCTCATTCTGCTCAACTCCTTCCTGCCTGATAGCGCCTCTCACACTGAAAGTAATCTGTTATTGGTTGGAGAAACTATGAGAAATTAAGTTCTTATCTTTTAAAAAAAAATAAAGTAAAAAATTGTTTACTAACTCTTTTCCTAATGACCCTTTTAAGTACTTCAGTATAGAGGAGAACAGAAGAGTGAATTAAAATGAAAATCAAATAACTCACTTCATTATATTACTCACGGGGAGGGGTGGGCAGAGCTGAGTAGTCCATTAAGAAAACAGTCAGTAGGAAAGGGACAGGCAAGACTTTAGTCACTTGCTGTGATACAGACCGAATTGGAGAAAGCATCCACCCCTGACGTCCACCGTACCCTATTTCCCCAGGGAATGGTACCCATGGGGGGGTCAGATGGATCCTCACTGCTGAGTCAGAGTGTAGAGGTGTCTTCAGGATTCCTCACACCCCTCATAAACTGGTCTCTGCAGAGGGGACCAAGGAAGGCCTCCGCTAAAGCCCCCAGGCAAAGAGGCTTCTGAACAAAGGGAGCTGGGTTAGAAGTGTAGCTATGCCTAAGAACACAGCCAGCACTGAGGAAGTCCTGGGGGCAACCCACTTCCCTCAAGACTGAGGGCATAGGCTGTGCACTAGGCCTGCTGCAAGGAAGGTGGGCTTTCCCGGTGAAGTCAGCGGGGAAAGCCTTTGGCAATTGCCTATGGCTGGGACTGAAAAATCCCGCAGAAGTTTTTAGCTAGGAGCTGGACTCCTCAATTTCTTATTAGACACTAAGTTTAGATGGACTATTATACCAAAGTATATACTTTTTTTCTGGTAAATTTCCTGAGGCCAGTTCACTACCAAATATGGGCATTTATTTATTTATTTTGAGTTTTTATTTACTTTTTTATTGTATAGATTGAAAATATGCAATGTAGTGTTTTGATATACTTATCTTGATATGCATAGTGAAGTGATTGCTATACTCAAACACATCAACATACCTACCCATCATCTTGTATAGTTACCATTCTCTTTTCTCTTGTTTTCTTGTTTCTTTTGTGGTAAAAGTACCTAAAATCTAATCTCTTGGCAGATTGCCCATACACAATACACTAGTATTAGCTATAGTCCTCACACTGTGCATTAGATCTGTAGGTTTCTTTGTCCCCCATAGCTGCAGCTCCGTACCCTTTGACCTACATGTTCCCATCCATCCCACCACCACCCCTGCTAACCACCCTTCTACCCTGTTTCTACGTATTAGGTTTTTTTTCTTAGATTCCACATAGAAGTAAGATCACGCAGTGTTTTTCATTCTGTGCCTAGATTATTTCACTTAGTATAATGTCCTCTAATTTTATCCATATTGTTGCAAATGGCAGGATCTCCTTTATTTTAAGGCTGAATAATATTCCACGGTGGTATACACCACAATTTATTTATCCGTTCATTTGAAGGCAGACACTTCAGCTGTGTCCATCTCTTGGTTATTGTGAATAATACTGCAATAAAATGAGAGTGCAAACACCTTTACAAAGTGGTGATTTTATTTCCTTTAGATATATACTCAGAAGAAGGATTGCTGGGTCAAGTGATAAATTCTGCTTTTAATTTCTTTGGGAACCTCCAGAGTCTTATCTACGGTCTTGTCTACATTCCCACTAATGGTGTATAAATGTTCCCTTTTCTGCACACCCTAGCCAACATATTTAAGTTTTATAATTATAGAAAATGCTTTTCTGTTTATAAATCAATAAAAGCCAGTATAGGATCTTTGGAAAGTTTAGATGACTAATAAAATCATTTAAATTCAAAGACAAAGTGATAATCTTTTCAGAGTGTGTGTCTGTGCGAGTGTGTGTGTGTGTAAAACATATCATAATATTTTGTAACCTATTTCTTTCAATTAATAATTAAAAGTACACATTTAACCTTTGTGTGGTATAAGTTTTTTAAAACCATTGGTTTTAACTACTGATTAGTGTTCAATCAAATAAACCTACCAAAATATGGAACCAGATTTATTTTTTGTTATTAGTTTTTGCTCATGAGCAATTATTGTTAACATAATCCCATTCATTTACCTTATCTATAATGTTCATGTTCTATAAATCTATTGCACTGAAATAGAATATTGGTTCCTGAGTTAGTCACAATAATATCTGTCATTCATGGGGTTCCACTATTTATGAGCAGCATGTTCAGCATTTTTACAAACACTATATTAACTTGTTGAATATTCGTAATCAGTGCATTAGATAAGTACTATTATTACAGACAGTTTTAGATATGACAAGGCAAAAGTTAATAGTTGAGTGTTTTACACAGGTTATTGGCTAATGTTACTAAGTGTTCAAAAGTTAATGTTAATTTGTGTACATAAGTACTATGAAATAATAACTTAAGGTAGGGGTGACCTGAAGGGACAGAAACTAATAATATATAATTTGAAATATTGTATAATTTCAAATTTCCCTGCAAAACTCTAAAATAACATCTACCAATTTTTGTTCCTTTACCTCCATCCCAGTAAGTGGAATGAACAAAATTCAGAATTAAATTTTTAAATTTTCTATTTCCTCGAGTGTTAAAACCTGCCACCCCAAAACAGAAACTGTTCTTTTTAAACAGTAAGGATAACATCAATAACTTGGAGTTTTTACTTAAAGTACCGCCAAACATTCTGTGCTGTATTGCAGTGTCTGTCTGCCACAGTGTTTAAAAAGATTTATATGGAGTTACACACTTTCTATAAATGTCAAAAGATAATGTCCACCACCAGTTTTCAAAGCACTGAGTTTTGTAATATAAAATAATGGTTTGTATATAATTTTTGACAAATGGTAGCATTTCTTAATCTAGTTGAAGCCCAAGTGCTCTGTTTCAGAAGCGACTGATAATCTACACTTCCTTGTCAGACTAAGCTCCAGATAGCACCCGAGTTTCTGGCGATTTAGCTAATGGGAGAGTGGACTGAACTCCGCAGCGGGTCATTTAACTCTTCTTCCTTGTTGGGGAAATGATGAATTTTGAGAGTTGACTCATTGTTTAGTGTCCTCTTTCATTATTGTGAAATACACCATTAACTTGCACTGAGTGTTTTGAAGGATTTCCAGAAGACACTGAGTGATATTACAAACACTACTGATAATATAGTGATCTTAAAAAAAAAAAAGTAACAAAGACAGAAAAAAGAAAGAGGTGGCTTAAAGTCATGGAACTGTAAATAATATGGTCTTACCAGAAAAGCAATCCATCCAAACACATTCTCATTTGTAAAGTGCTGATGCCAGTATATTATGTTCCTATAATAGATGTCATATCAGACTTCTTAAAGAATATTGGTCCCAAAGTTGTACTGAGAGGCTTCAGTTATGTAAAATTGCTTTACATCAGAGAGCAGAGGTACCAGTGCAGCCAACAGTCACATGGAACATCACCTAATTGCCAGAGATTATAATCTATGAATACATTATTAGGTATTAGACAGAACCCAGTCCTTGAATTCACTATCCAGTGACAAATAGGTACAAAATATGTCACCGGTAGTAGGAGTAAGAGGGCTGATGAAAGGTTTTGAGAGTTTCAAAGACAACATATAAAAGACATGCCTAGAGTGAAGATCCTTTATCCAAGATGCTATTCAAAGAGGCAACGTCCAATTATTTCACTTTTCTCAGTATTCAATGTGAGGATTGATCAGTGAGATGTCAAATAGAAAATATGAAATCTAATTATGATTTTTTTATGGCATTCTTATCTCAGGATACGTGGATCTCTGTCAACAAAACTGAAAAATAAGCAAAAAAGATTACTTACTAAGATTGTCTCTAAGCACCTAAGGAGGCAATATTTGTGTATAATTATCTGCCTACTGCCCCTTTCAATACATTTACTTTTTTAATTCCCATCCATAGAAACAGACAAAGGAAAGACAATAAATGAAATGAAATGAAGTGGAATTGAATAAACAGATATGTAAAGGGTGATGATATATGTGTGTATTATCACAGACCATTGATGTCAGCTTCAATTTCCTAGAAGCCAGCAAAAAATACAAAAAAAAAAAAAAAAAACCAACAAAAACAATGCTTTTCATGATCAGATTGAGGAACATTTATTCTTGCCTTTCTGCTAAGTATTTTTTTTATTTGAGTAAAACAAACATGTAGAAAAGTACACAAATCTCTTTTGATTTTCAAAAGAAAACTTGCACAAATCAAGCACCGCCAAAGTCCTCATCCTGTACACTTCCTGTCACTCAGTCCCATGGACAGCTGCTCTTACTTTTGCTAATCTTGGAATCGCTTGGCAGAGACCCTGTGCCTGGCTTCTTTCACTTGGCATTGTTTGTTTGCAAGGCTCGGTCCTGTCATGGCACGTGGTTGTCTTTACTTTGTGTTTATTGCTGTGTCGTGTTCCATAGGACGGTTTCTGAAGCGCAGATTTGTCCCTGTTCTCAGATCATTACGTGGATGATCTCGTGGGCAGGAGATGCCATGGGGCACAGCAGAGCGCAGGTTCCGGAGTGAGGATTTGCCCGGCTACTTACCTTATGTGTGATCTTGGGCGAGTTAATTCACTTTTTGTTAAGATTTTATTCTTCATTAAAAGGGGAAGAGTAGTATCACCACATTGGTTTTAGGGGAACTGACAAAAAATCAAAATGACACAAAGCGTGTTTTGTTTCCTATGCGAGTTCAAGGCAGTCTGCCAAATACGAGTAGTAGTATCAGGGCAAGGGTAAACTTCATTAATAGCTACATGGGAAAATTAGGTGATATAGTCCATTAACTGGTACTTCAGCACAAACTTACTGCATAGCTTTGTTTTCTATCACTTTTAAGCAGAGACATAAAAAGTGAAATGCGTGCAATTAAGAACTGAAATAATTTCCTCCTTTTAAAATTCTTTAATATTCTCCCAAATTAAAATACTTAATCCAGTTCTTAAAAAAAAGAGAGCAATTGAGATATTTAGAATCATGTCCTTCTGTTACTTTAGTTTCTCTTTTAAATTTTAATACACAATACCGAATATTTTTATCACGTTTTTATCAGTAAAAAGAATTCAAATACTGTGCCTAGTCATAATTTCCTCTGTTCCCACACTTTTAGTATATTCATATGTGTGTATGTACATGTACGATACTTAACATTAATAAATGCAATTTTTATCCCTTTCATTTTTTTTGGTAAATAATCTCAGAGAGCCGTATTTGTGAGTCTTTCATTTTATCAATCAAAGAGAAACAAGGATAAAGAGCAGGAGAAACAAAAAAAGGTCAGAATTTTGTGCTAAGCAGAAATCTAAGATGGCCGCTGAGACTCCTGGTCTCTAGTGTATACACACCTCCCAATTATTCTGTCAGACATTAATTGCTATTCTATGCAGAGATTTATAGATATAATTAAATTTGTGGTAATTTATTACACAGAAATAAAACATAGAATTTCTGTCCAGGTTCCCCTTTTTATTTCAAAAGTTAGAAAATTCAAAGCATACTTAAATGAAAAGTTCTCAGCCCAGGTTTCTCTCCCGCATAATAACTGTCTCCTGGACTATGCCCAGACAAAAACAATGTACTTTCCTATCCATGGTTTCAATTTTCACGGTTTCAGTGACCCGTTGTCAACCATGGTCTGAAGATATTAAATGGAAAATTCCTGAAATAAACAATTCACAGTTTTAAATTGAGCAATGTCTTGAGTAGCATGATGAAATCTCACTCAGTCCCTTCCGAGATGTGACTCGTCCCCTGTCCAGCATGTCCACACTGTATCCATTACCCACCCATCTGCTGTCATGGTCATCACAGTGCTAGTGTTAAGTAATCCTTATTTTACCTGATTTTAGCCCCAAAGCACAAGGAGGGGTAGTGATGATGGAAATTTAGGTATGCCAAAGAGAAGCCATAAAATGCTTCCTTTAAGTGAAAAGGAAATAAAAAAAAATGTACGCTGAGGTTGCTAAGATCTGTCTGAATGTTCTATCCATGACATTGTGACGAAGGAAAACGAAATTTGTGCTAGTTCTACAGTCCCACCTCAGACTGCAGAAATTACAGTCACGGTGTGATAAAGGCTCAGTTAAGATGGAAAAGGAATTAAATTTGTGGGTGAAAGACACCACCAGAAATGCTCTAATTGATGGTATCAGGGTTTAGTAGCCAACATATCTAAACCTAGAAAAAGTACAGTAAAAATGTAATACAAAAGGTAAAAATGGTACAGCTGTATAGGGCAGCTGTATTATAATCTTATGGGACTGCCGCCATGTTTGTGGTCTGTTGACCTAAATGTCTGTATGTGGTGCATGACTGTATTTATAGAAATCTAAAATGGACATATTTTAGACCAAATGAATTTCTTTTACATAAATTAATCTTGAAATGTCATATTATTGATAAAAATGAATAAACAATGTGAAGCCACCCAATAGGAAAAATAGGCAGGAGATATGAAATATTGTACAGTTGCCTGTCCTTATCTGTGGGGTATACATTCCGGCACCCCCAGTGGGTGCCTAAAACCACAGATAGTACTGAGCCCTATTGCTGTCAGTCAAAACACATTTCTCCTACCCACAAATTTAATACCTTTTTCATTTTAACTAACCACTTATCACCCACTGTGGCCTTAAATTTTGCAGTTTGACGAATTTCACGAATACATTTGTTCTTACTGAAGATCTTAGCAACCTCATCGTACAATTTTTTTTTCCTTGCTTAGTCGAGCACAAAAGTTTCTTTCTCTTAAAGGATGCATTTTAGGGCTTCTTTTTGGCATATCCAAATTGCCAGCATCACTACTCTTGTGCGTTGGGGCCATTATTAAGTAAAATAAGGGAGACTTGCACACTGGCACTGTGCCATCGCCACAGTGATCTGAAAACCCAGAAGGCTGCTAAGGGACTAAGGGGTGGGGAGCCTCTATAGCCCAGACACCTGGACGAAGGGAGGATTCACATCCCAAAAAAGACTGGGAGAGATTTCATCACACTGTTTGGAACATTACTCAATTTGATACTTATGAATTGTTTATTTCCAAAATCATCCATTGCATGTTTTCAAACTGTAGATGACCCTGGGTACCTGAACCTGTGGAAAATGAAACTGTGGAAAAAGAGGGACTGCTGAATGCTTTTTTGTATATTTTTGTCTCCTTTATTTCTAAAAATACTTACAGACTTTTAGAAGAGTGATTATACAGTCAGGATGCTATCCTGATAGCCAAATGAGGAAATCAAGGCCCAGATATGGGACCTAGTGATGCTTTTATGGTTGTATCCTCTTGCTCCTCATCTTATTTGTAAAGCTAGAGAGTTCTTAGACACTGTGATTAGTATTTTATATTTTAAAACTATTATTTTGTTTCAACCATTTGAATAATTTTAATAAAATTATTTAAATCTAACCTTCTAATTAAATTATAATACTGAAAAAATTGGCCTGTAATAGTAACCTAATCTGTGTGTTTTTTTAAAAAATTTTGTTTTATTTGCAGGTTTGTCACTTCTTATGTTTCTAATAGAACGAGAGGATTTTAAGGGCTTATCTAGGTCATGTATTCTGCTCCTTTCTTATACAATGAGGCAATGAATAAGAGAGATGATAGAGAGTATGAACTTTTTCAGACTCAGGGATCAAATCCCATTTTCTTATCACCAGAAATTTAGTATCTGTGCAGAGATACTAGGTCAGCATACCAATACAGAGGTACTATATCAATACATCAACACAAAGATAATGTATCAATTCATTGATAATAATATAAATGCTTTTGTGTCTGACGCCCCATGTTAAATAAAGTTGACTGGTAGATATATTTGCTTATTGTTGTCACCCATTGAAGACAGATAAGGATTTAAATAGGTTACCAATGTGATAAAAAAAAATCTCGAGTTTTGAAAAAAGTGGCATGTAACAGCAGTCTGCTATTTTCGGTTACTTTCTCAATCTAATGGCTCATGTGAAATAGCTCTAAGAAGTTATCAGCCCTGCCAAGATGTGGAAGGGTAGAACTACATGCTCTCCATTATTTGTATGTACATCATGTATTTCTCCCTTCTAATTTTTCCTATTTCCCTTTAACTAAAAATCACTGCCTTTGCTTTGAAGAATAGCATCTATCTCTGTTCTTAGGGAAGAAAAGTCATGCACTAATACTATATGTTTCTCTTCAAGTGAATGCTCGGTGAGTGTGGTTTCTCCTTGCTGAGGCACTAATGCACAGGCTCAGTATTTTCTCTACGAATTTCCTTAGAGGTTCTGTTTGACAAAGTTGGATGAAGAAGAATTTACCTCCTCCCTCAGGCTTACAGGTTGTACAGTTCTCACAGACTTCCACTGCATAGCTTTCACAAATACATTTTTGAAAAAAAAAAAATCAAAAGTAAGCAATGTAAAGCATTAGCAACAAATCTTTTTCTATAAATGTCGTAAGCTGTTCCGGCCAGTTGCACTCTGTTATGTGATTTTAACTGATGTTCATCTCTAAATATCACAATGACTCGAATATTTGGTGAATTCCTAACAGTGTTTACATGAAGGATTGAATAAAATGAAATTTCTAGGTCTTTCTGCATCCAGATTTGACTCACTCATACCTCTAACATGTTTTCCTTAAATCGTATTTACATAAACTTGTTAAATTTGGTTATTAATTTTATAAACATTCCTATTTTTAGGGATAGTCACTGTCTGTCTTGTGAAGAATGATTTTTAAATGTTATAAAATGTTTTTATTTAACACTGTAATTATTTAATTATTTTTCAACGAATCCATCAAGTATGACCATTTTTATACATAAGTTTGTATTAATTCACAATTGTTTCAGGATCTATGAAAGCTATACATTAAGTTAAACCATCATTAAATCTGTTCTTTGTTTCCTTTTCCTCCTATTTTTCTACCATCCCTGATATTGTGTATATTAATTTTATTTTCTCTCACTGTGCAATTTGTATTCATTTTAAAAAAACTTCTAAAATGGTTGCCCTGTGGTTTACAATATATATTTTTAAATAATCTAAGTCCATTGTCAAATAAAACCTTAGGACTGTGAGTATCATGTGGACAACTTATAACATGGTATTCCCACTACCTCTCTTCCACTCCTGGTGGTTTTACTGTCACTCATGTCACTTATCCACTAGCTCTGATGAGCCAATAATTGTTATCATCGCTGTCAACAACTATCTTTTAGATCAAATAAAATAAGCAATTAAAAATTACATATTAATTTGTTCCTTTATATAAATACAAGATTCTTTTGTATATCATTTTCTTCTACCTGAAGAATTTCTTTTAACATTTTTGCAAGGAAAATTTGCTGGTAATGAATCCCTTTAGTTTTTGTTCATTTGAAAAAGTCTTGATTGCTCATTCACCTTTTTTAATTTTTTTTGTTTTTTAATGCCAGCATCTTACGGGTGTAGGGTAAAAATGTTTAGGTTACATATGTTGCCTTTGCCCCACCCGAGTCAGAGCTTCAAGCGTGTCAATCCCCCAGACAGTGTGCACCACACCCATTAAGTGTGTATATACCCATCCTCTCCTCCCCCCTCCCACTTGCCTGATACCCAATGAATGTTACCACTTTATGTGCATGTAAGTGTTGATCAATTAATACCTATTAAATGATGAGTACATGTGGTGCTTGCTTTTCCATTCTTTCCATTACTTCACTTAGTAGAATGGGCTCCAGCTGTATCCAGGATAATACCAGAGGTGCTAGATCACCATTGTTTCTTACAGCCGAATAGTACTCCATGATATGCATATACCACATTTTATTAATCCACTCGTGTATTGATGGGCACTTGGGTTGTTTCCACATCTTTGCAATTGTGAATTGTGCTGCTATAAACATTCGAGTACAGACGTCTTTTTTATAGAGTGCCTTTTTTTTCTTTGGGTAGATACCTAGTAGTGGGATTGCTGGATCAAATGGTAGATCTACTTTTAGCTCTTTGAGGTATCTCCATATTGCTTTCCACAGAGGTTGCACTAGTTTGCAGTCCCACCAGCAGTGTAGGAGTGTTCCTGTCTCTCCATATCCACGCCAACATTTATTGTTTTGAGACTTTTTGATAAGGGCCGTTCTCACTGGAGGTAAGTGATATCTCGTGGTTTTGATTTGCATTTCCCCAATGATTAGAGATGCTGAGCATTTTTCGTGTGTTTCTTGGCCATTAGTCTGTGTTCTTTGGAGAAGTTTCGGTTCATGTCCTTTGCCCACTTGTCTGCCCGTTTGTTTTCTTCACTTTCATCTAAAATCTGTCTTTCTTGCAGAGATGCTCTGGCTGGTGATTTTCTCATCTGCCATCTTGCCTCCCCTCAGGGAGTCTTTTTC
>CAUYRT010021894.1:0-15358 GCA_963574885.1 Lepilemur ruficaudatus
TAAATAGAAAGAAATTAATTGGCCAACTAAAAATATATAGAAAAAATTAGCCAGGCATGGTGGCACGTGCCTGTAGTCCCAGCTACTCGGGAGGCTGAGGCAGAAGGATTGCTTGAGCCCAGGAGTTTGAGGTTGCTGTGAGCTAGGCGGACTCCAGGGCATTCTAGTGAGACTCTGTCTCAAAAATAAATTAATTAATTAATTAAAAAAAAAAAAAAGAAAGAAAGGAGGTCAGAGGAAAATGTGCAGAAGGTTTTCCCCTTAAACCAAAATGGTAAATTATATGTAGGCAGGGGAGCTACAAGCACCAACCAATCAGGATGAACAGAGGCTGAAAACAATAAGAACAGGCACACGGGTGCACACAGGCTGTATTTCAGCCCAGAAAGGTCTAGAAGGATGAATGCCAAACTGTTAACAGTTAATTCTGGGGAGTGGGGGTGGAGGAATTGAGGAAGAATGTGTATTTTTTTCTTTATATGGATATTTTCATAATTTATATTTTTAAAATAGCATATTATTTTTATAATTTAAATAAAAACTACACATAAATGTGATCACTTGCAATGAATGAATGGAGGAAAGGACCTGAATCCAGATGTATCTAAAAGGGATGGTTAGGCTGGGCGCAGTGGCTCATGCTTGTAATCCCGGCACTTGAGGAGGCTGAGGTAGGGGATCACTTGAGGCCAGGAGTTCAAGACCAGCCTGGGCAACATAGCGAGACCTTGTCTGTACATACGTACATACCTAAGTACATAAATAAATGGGATAGTTAAACTAGTCCTTTATGTTCCTTGTTTTCTCCAAGGATCCCATAGTTAGAACAGATGTGGCTTGATTACTTCTAACACTGCTGTGCCTTATATAGTCCTTAGTGACAATAACGCCCATAGGAAGCGCTAAAGTAAAACCAGCCACCACCATGAAGAAGCACCAAGGGTCACTGGATCATCAGACAAGCCCTGAAAATCATTCCACTAACTGAGCAAGTGATTAGGTAACATAGTTTAAGAAAATAGATCCTGCCAGACTATTTCTTTACTGGGTTCCTTTTCATTTTACCCTAAGCTAATTAATTTAATGACTTACTATTCTCCCTTGTAGATAGGGATGATCTTGTGACAGTTCTGGCCTGTAATATGTTGGACAAACTCCTTTTTGAATAAAAAGACAGTTTGCTAGAAGAAAGATTTTTTTACGCTCCGCTTTGCCCTTCATAATTCTTCCTGACTGGAATACAGACCCAAGGCCTGGAAGTTTGGCACCCATCTTGTGATCATGAGGCCACAGGCATGAGAACAAGGATCTACATGCTAAGAAAGGTGGAACAGCCTGATGTACCAGCCTAGACTGTTTGCTGCTCTTTCTATCTGCACAAGGTAAATCTACTCCTACCTGTTTCAGCTTCTCATATTCAGAACTCAATGCATTTCTGGCATATACAATATGGATGCTATTTTTCTTGCACTCAGGTAGATCTGTGATACACATTAACATTATGCGGGAATACAAGGGAATCCATTAGTGAAACCAAACTGAATTTATGAATTGCTATAGTTTCATTTGTAGAACTACTAAATTCGTTTATGCAATTCTTGGTTTAGCCATATGGACTTTGCAAATTCACTAAGACCAATTTGAAGTTCTGTTAGTTCCGAAATTCAGATGAGACAGAAATAAAAAATAGTGCTCAGGGATTAGGCAAGCTGAAAACGTGGTAATGGAAGTTATCTAAAGACTCCTTTTCTCGTTTTTGACACAATTGCTCCTTTCCAAGTTTAGGGATGAGTCCTGCCTTGGTTTTTGACTTTACTTACTTCATCGATAAAATTTCCAATTTCATCAGGATTGGCGGGGCGGGGGCGATACTGGGGCACGCTCATGAGGGTTGGCGCGACGTCATTGCGAGTCACTTCAGGCCGAGCGTCCAGGCCCCTGTGCAACTGGCTCAAGTCAAAGTCCTTTGGAGCAAAAGACCAAAGTGTCAAAAAGAGTAAGAATCAGTCACCTACACAAGGCTCTATGTGTGAGACTATATTATTGTATCATGCCTTAACTGCCAACTGCACACTTACCAGCATGTGCCCAATTTAATGTGAAATGACCATTTTAAAACTAAAAGTCTCCCAAGTAGCACTAGCTTGCTGGTACAGAGGTGAGACCTGGACACAAGTCTCTACAGCTTAGAGCCCTTCAGCTAAGCTCTGCCTAGACCTGCTGAGCCTTAGCCATCACATAGATTCTCATGAGCCTAATGGCCCCTGCTAAACCACGAATGCGTGAGAAAGACAGGCATGTTGTGAGCCACTGAGATTCTGGGATTTTTTGGTGTATTGTTCACTGATACAATATATCTGGTATCCCCAACTAGACTTAGAAGGCCCCAAAGCCTGGAACAACACCTTATCCTTCTCTGTACACCCCATCCCCCAATATGCTGTATGCAGCAAGCATTGAAATCCTATCAGTGGCTCTTCTTCCAGAGCACAGAGCTCAGCAAACGGCCCGAGTCAAAAGCAGGACTCTGTGATGGGCCCCAGGGTTCCCTTTCTAAGTAGACTCTCTAAGACCCTGAACAGTTATGAGTCAAGATCATCTCCAAATTCAGGGGAAATACAGATGGTCTAAAGAGTTCACATTCATAAGCCAAAAACATTTTAGTCTAGTTAAAAACTTAAGAGAAACAAGCCGGGCGCGGTGGCTCACGCCTGTAATCCTAGCACTTTGGGAGGCTGAGGCGGGCGGATCGCTCAAGGTCAGGACTTTGAAACCAGCCTGAGCAAGAGTGAGACCCCGTCTCTACTATAAATAGAAAGAAAGAAATTAATTGGCCCACTAAAGATACATATAGAAAAAATCAGCCGGGCATGGTGGCACATGCCTATAGTCCCAGCTACTTGGGAGGCTGAGGCAGAAGGATTGCTTGAGCCCAGGAGTTTGAGGTTGCTGTGAGCTAAGCTGATGCCACGGCACTCACTCTAGCCGGGCAACGGAGTGAGACTCTGTCTCAAAAAAAAAAAAAAGAAGCGCTGCCTCTTTTGAGGTGAACTGTTCTAGCTCTGTAAGGTGCTTCTCTTCCTTGAGGAATTTTGACATTGTCAAGAAATAGGCCTGTTTTCCAGGGTGAAGAGGGTCTTTTTTGGCTGATGGGAAAAAATCTTAATCTCTTCCTGATTCCAGAATCTGCTCATTCAATTGAAGGCCCTAATTACCTTAATCCTTAAACTGAATGCCTTTATTTACTAAACCCAGATATGCTTCCACACTTGGAGACACCACATACACACAAAAAAAGGTTGGATTAATCCTAAAAATCTAGGAGTGCTTTTTAAAACCAATGGCATGCCTACAGACACCAGTCACAATATAAACTGCTGCAGCCCACAAATTCAAAGACTGGCTAGGTCTATTTTTAAAAGTGTCCACCCAAGCAACTTTAAGACACCTTTTCTCTCCATTCTACCCTGTATGTTGATTTCTCCAGGTTTCCAGGCTCATGTACCAGGCTTTGGGTTTAAGAGTGAAAAATCACTTCGCTGTCCTTTCAGATTTGGATCCAATCAAAACAAAAAGGCACAAAACATTTAGCCATCAACATAGCAATAATTGGTTTAGTCGAGAATCATCGGTGGAAGCTACAACCAATGGGTCAGAGTTTGTTGTTGTACAGGATCAAACTATCTACATAGATTACATATTAATTAAAAAGGAAAGGCTTTTCTTTATTGTAAAGAAATCACATTAATCAAGTAATCAGTTCACATCATTTCTAAAGGGACAAACTGAGGTCACCTACCTCCTGATGAGATGACCTGAGAGGTACCCATTGTCTATACAGCATTCTTGGCCAAGATACAAAACCTACAACTGGTAATAAGCAAGCAATCAGATGACCCATGTGAAAAGGGCATTCACAAAACAACTGAATTTGAGTCTTCAAAAATGTCAGTGTCAAGAAAGCCAAAGAAAGGATGAGTTAGGAGCTGTTCTAGATTAAAGGAGACGAAAGAAACATGAAAATCAAATGCAATCCTCGATTGGAACCTAGATCAGAAAAAACGATTGTTATAACGGACATTTCTGTAGCAATTGGCAAAATTAGAATATGGACTGTATGTTAGGTAATGGTATTGTGTCAGTGCTAAATTTCTTGAATTTGGTAATAGTGTTGTGATTATATTAGAGAAAGTCTTTGTTCTTGGTACATATATGTACGCTGATGTATTAAGGAGTGAAGATTTATGACATCTTCAACATACTCTCATATGGTTTTGAGAATACGCAAATATGCAAATATTTATGGAGAGAGATTAAAGTACATGTGAAAAAATGTTAACAGTTCATGATTCTAGATAAAAGTACATGGGTATTCATTACCTTATTCTTACAGTATTAAGTAGGTTAAAAACTTTCAAAAAATAGATTAAAAAATAAGTTAAAAGAATATCAAAAAAGAAGTAAAACTAAAAAATCAGTCACAAGACTCAAATCAAAATATCAGCTTTATTTTTGGTAAAACCGGATTGGAGAACATGAAGGTTAAAATATACATATATACACATATACATATGCATGTGCATATATATAAGAGATATATATATGTGCTTCCTACTTCTTCCTGAAGCAATTTACTAAAGAAAGAGCAGCTGGCAACCCTAAATATTCCCCAACCTGTCTTACCACCTTCTCTCCCTGAGAAAAGTATTCTTCTCTAATGGGCTTAAACACATGGAGTATATTCCATTGCTCTTTTTCAAACTTCTTACATTTTCACCTGAAACATAACCACAATAGTTTTTATTCCTAGAGTTTCCATCTGTTGTTGGAAAGTTTCTCCATGGTATCTAAAATAGTCAAATTCATAGAAGCAGAGCGTAGAATGGTAGTTACCAGGGGATGAGGGGAAGGGGAATCAGGAGACGTTGGTCAAAGGGTACAACATTTCAGTTATGCAAGATGAGTAAGTTCTGGAAAGCTAATGTACAGCGATATGTCTATAATTAACAAAATTGTATTGTATACTTGAAATTTGCTAGGAGGGTAGATCTTAAGGGTTCTCACCACAAAAAAAGAAAAGTGAAATCGTAGCTATGTGAGGTGACAGATATGTTAACTGGCTTGATATGGTGATTATTTCACAATGTATATGTATATTAAACCATCAAGTTGCACATTTATTCATAATATTCCTCAATTCTATCTCAATAAAGCTGAAAAAAACAAAAGAAAAAAGAAAAGTCTGTTTAATCTTGCTATTTTGGGTATTGTCATCATGATAATTGCATACTTCATTTTTCACAATATTTTTATGCAGAATTTTTCTGCATCTGCTAATTTTAATATTGTCAGCCTTTTGGTATTTAAATGTTTTATATATTGTTTCTGTTGACATTCATTCGCCACGATTGCTTGACTTCTCATTTTTTGGTCGTCTGGTTTCTGAAGACATTATTTTCATCTTTGAGAGTCCTATTCTGAGCCAATTCTGAGCAACTCTCCACATTGCTGTCAGCCCTGCATTCCCCTATACAGGGACGCTCTCTCACTCTTGAATTATTTTGGCTCAGAGCAGGTGTCTGAGACTCAGCTTCCCCTTTCTTTGCCGTTTTGAAAATCAATATCCCCTCAACCCTGATGTTATTGGAATCTGGCTGGCTTTAGGGAAATTCCCACTGCCTATTGGCCCAGACAGAGTTCCTGCCACTCTGGTTTAGCAATCCGCACTCCGAGCTGCTCCAGCCATTGCTCCAAGCCTCTGGGGCTTTGACTACATTCCACGCTGGCCCCGCTTCCAAGTTTTCCCACCTCAGCTCCTGGCCATAATAATCCAGGCTCTGTCCCCTAGAAAATTCAGGTTGTTTTTGTTACCGTCATTTTTAAGTAATTGCTGACTTTGATGATCACCCCTCAAAGTGGTTTATTTCTTTGTGGGTTATTTAAATTTGGATTGCCAGCTCATCTTCAATGTTTTTTCTCCTCTTGTGAAAGTCTTACGTGCCCTGGATTGTGAAAGTGTCCCCTTCAGAATGATTTTGAATTTTATTCTTAAAAAGATTTCTAAGGTGTTAACTTCTTCTGACAAATGCTAATTTGTCCACCTGGGTTGTTGATAACCAGAAGTGACTTTTTTCCTGTGCACCTTACCAGGTGAAATGACAAGCATTTTTATTGTGGGTTCCTGTTCCCAGGTTTGTAGGTGGAGTTTTTCTAGTCCTTTTTCCATAAATAGATGGGACTTGAAAGCTTCTAGCTTTAGATTGATATGGGGGATTGGTTTCAGCATTCTTCTTTCACAGACTGAAGATTATATTTTCTATCCCATGCCTTGTGTTGGGACTTGTGCTCTTTTACACGGCTGTTATCAGCTCCTGTTTATTCCTTTGCCTTGAGTTTTCTCTGAGTTCTGACACCTTGGGCTGCCACATTTTTTCTTGGAGTTATACTTACCCAGATATTCAATGCGTTTGCAGCTTGGGGCAGGGAGAAGAGGTTATAGCTTCCATGGTCTTTGTAATTACAATCTCCCCATTTTTCTGGCTGTTTTCTCATGATGCTTCCTCTGTAATTCACCTTAACTTCTCCAACTGCAGTCAATAGAGTTCACAATTTGGTGGGATTGACCCCACCCTCAGGTCCATGGGTAGGTTAAAGCCAATCGGTGAAGTTCATAACCCCGGATAATGCGATGGGGTTAGAGATGATCACATTCACTCAGTAGAGGTCAATGAAAGAAGATATTTTCTGACATACTCACTAAGAAATTTTAAAAGATACAGATGATAGTATTATAATGTTATTGGCCACAATATGTATTACAATTTTTATTTTATAATTTTACATTAAATTTTGCTTGCTTATGCCCTCAAAATCACTCAAAATAATGTAATTGACTTATTAATATTTCTTAGCTTTGGACAAAATGGGCAGTTATAGGGACAGATTGATACCCTCTTCAGAAAAGCCTTACCTGTTATTACTAGGTAAAAGCCCCTCATTTATTCATAATTAGGTAATACAGTTTAAGTTTTTTCATAACATATATCACTAGCTGACATTATTTTATCTATTTGATTACTTATTTTGTTTGTCTTTCCTGTAAAATATGATTTCCATGAGAACAAAGACTTTGTCTCTATTGTTAACTACCATATTCTCAATGTCTAAAATAGTACCTGACAGCTGGCACATAGTAAAGATTCAGTATTCATTGAATAAACCCTAATCACAACTCAGGATTTTCCTGCTTAACATCTTCCCAATCACTTGTTCATGCCCCCAGAGAAAAAAAGATCATTTCCGTCAGTAACTTTTTTGGAAGTATGAGGATTCTTTTTTCCCAGAAGGCAGGGGTAAGTGCCTGGAGGCAGAGATCAAGTGTCTCCTTGATCTCATTTTCTTGTATCAGACATGTGACCATCCCTGATCCAATTACACTGGCCAAAATTATGGTCTATACTAATTGACTTCAGCCAGTCAAGACCCCATCCTTGGAGCTGCGGATAAGAAGAATCCACTCAACTCAATTTGCTAAGAATGTGAAAGAGGCAGTTCCCCCAGAGAATATTCTGATGCAATTACCATGAAAGAAGAGGTGTATATACTTGTATCTCCAACAGCTGTCCACTGTACCACCCAACCTATAAGAAAGGATCTTACAAATGACAGTTTAAGTCCAGGAAGGTCAAGAGACTCAAACGAAGCACAAGCAAAGAATTAATGTGTTTAGTTCCTAAAAGACTAAAATTAGAATAAAATATCCAGCTCCTCTGCCTCTTATTCAATTAAGAAATTAAATACATTCATTCCTTTGTTTATCAGTGAATATTTATTGATCTTCTACTATGTTCCAGACACACACTGTGCCAGATACTGAGCCTAAGGCAGTAAACTATACAAACAAGGTTCTTATTCTAACGGAGTTTATATTCATTCCATTGTGAAAGACAGATGATAAACCAATCAGTAAATGTTTACAGAATATAATATTAGGTAGCAATAAATGTTATAAAACATAAGGCAGAGTAGGTGAATAGAAAGTGACAAGGAGTAACATCTTATGAAAGGTGGTTGGAGAAGACCCTACTAAGAAGATGCAGTTCAGCAGGGACCTGCCTGAAGCAAGAGAATGAGACAAAAGGATAACTGTTGGAAGGGAATTGTATGCAGAAGGAACAGCAGATAGCCAAGGGCTTGAGGTGAGAGCATTCTTGGTAAATTTGTGGAAGAGCAAGGAAACTGTGATGTGATAAAACAAATCAGGTTGCATAATCTTGGACAAACTGATCAACTTCTAACTAGAGTGTCCTTTTTTGTAAACAGGAGATAAATCTAGTAGGGCTATATTATGAATAGAAGGGACTATGCATGTAAAGTCTCTTACACACAGTAGGTGTTCAGCCAAAGACGGCATCTTTCTTTTAATACCTCTTACCTTTCCCTCGGGTCTTCAATCTTCACCCAAGTCATCTTAGGACACTAACTAACCATGTGCTCAATTTCCCTGTATAAAACTTTTTGGTTTGAAGGCAGCTGCTGCTTTGAAGTGTTCCCTGTCCAAACTGTGTGGTTTTGTGATCCTTTTGTTCATGATTCTGTTATACTAACCGCAATCCACAAAGGAGACTGCAACACTCTACCTTCTTCACTCTTGTGCATCCAAGTTCTGGGTTGTTTTTTTTTTTTTTTTTTAAGCTAAAGGGGTTACGCGAGTGTCTGATCGTGTGAGTCAAAGGTTCCAACCAGCATATAAATAAAATCCAGTTCTTGCTCAAAAGAAGCCAGTGTCAATTTGTGTAAACCAGACCGTGCTATGTACCATAAACCCTTGTAAATGATTGAAATTCATTCCCCATAACATTTACAAATGCATCAGACATAAAGTTTTATATTAATATTTGGTTTCTACGGTGCTACCTTTACAGCCAGGCAGGCCTTGCTTTATGCATAGTTTGCACGTACACGTCTTGTGTATATGCATGTGAGTGGTGGGTGTGCGTGTGTGTGAGCATATGTGTGTGTGCAAATAAACAAACCAGTCTAAAAATATTTCTTTGCCTGGGATTTTTATAGATACCATTATGGCACTGGTTTTCAAAGTCAGCTCCAAAAAAATTTTTCAGCTGTGAGGGATGGAGATTTGGGAAGTGGAAATGTATGTGGGCTGAGCTGTGGGCCACATGCCATCGCTTTGGCTTTTATCTATTTTACATAGTGGTAAGATTTCATTTGGATAAAGAGTCCAGCTCGTAAAAAAATTTGAACATGTCTTAGGATACCAGAACAAAGCCAAAGTGAGATTTTCCTGGAGACAAAATTAAGCAAGTTATGCCCTATTGTCAGATGGTAAAGAGAAGAGGATGTTAGATTGGGGACTTGCCTGCCTTCCTATAGTCATTGTCAGGGACAAGATAGCATTCCCTCCTTCTCACTAATTTATTGTGTTAGGTACCGTTAGGTATAAATGAATGAAGCATTTAAGTGACAGAAGAAAAATCCATACTATTGCATAATTACTGTGAGAAAAGTAGTAAGTTACAGCACTAAAGGAACAAATCATTTTGAGCTTCCTAATTACCATCATTTCTGATTTGCTGGTTGCATTAACAGCAAAACAGTTTCTCATTTAAAAGTATGCCATTCCACGGAGTTATAATGCTGTTTCAAAGTTTCAGAGTCAAGATTACATAATAAATTTATAGAAACCAACTATTTTTAATAAATGAGCAAGGTCTTATTAGCAGTAAAATTATTGTTAAAATTTTGATCAGAGTTATATTTCCATAATGAAATTCATCTACAATTTTCACAAAAATGATTAGAATTTTTTCAGTGAAATTGGAGAACATCCTATTGTGGGAAATATGCATTGACTTTCCTAATTAGCAGTGTTCCAGACTGACTACCTTCATTGCATTCTGTTGGCCTCTTCTGGACACCCTCATTTAAAATGAAGCACCGGTCCATTTGATGCGGGGTCTCTTCCAGCTCAAAAATGCTATGGTTCTATGAAATGTTGCCTTGTGGAGTTTTCCACACCTCCCAGGATGTTTTCACTGGAACACACCAGGACAGTGGAGAATTTCCAGTTCTTTTTACTGATTTGTTTTTACATTTCCTTCCACCTAGATTCTGAAAGGGGGGATGCATCAAACCATTTTTTTTCTTTAAAAAATAAAAAATCTGGTCTTAAAAATAGCCTTTCAAACAGAATAAATTCTCATTAGGAGTTTCCTGGTAAATGTTTTCTTACATTCACTGTTTTCTACCTTCAGTTGCCAATTTTTCAAAACCAGGGAAGAAATGAACTGCATGCAGTGGTTGGGGCTCCCAAGTGGACACAGCCTGCTTGTGCTGATAACAGGTTTGCTTCCACTTCACTTCTGGGCACGTGGCCCACCAGTGTATTCTGTTGCACGCCTTCATTGTATGCCCTGCCCATATTCTTTCTAAAATAATATTTTAAATTTGGAGTGTATCTAGGCTCCCCTGGAGACTCACTGAAAGTCTAAATCCCAGACAGATTTCTATTATTTCTGCTTTCCATATACCCTCCCTGGTGTCGTCTACGAACACTCCACACGCCATAGCGTATTGACTGAAGGCGTGCACTGCCATTTTAGAGTCTTCCTCCCCTTCCCAAGTTCCTCCACCACCTTGAATGATGAGAAATGCACTTGGATGATACATACAATACCCTGACCCCTATTTCTTGATTTACTCAGCTTTGTTGACTTTAGCCTTTATTCCATTTCTGTTTCGGGCTCTCATGACTACAATTTGGTCCTTGTTATCACTCTGGAGGGGCCCATCCCTAAAACATTAATTCCGATAATTTAACTTCTGTTCTTCTGTTCTTCCTACTTACTTATTATTGTCATTGTGCCTACCCTTTGACCGTACTTCTTTGGTTTTCACTCATCTATTTTTCTCTCTGTTTGTCCAGACTTTCTCTCTTTTCTTCCTTCTCTATCTAGTAAAATTCCATAAACCATCACTTCAATGAAACCCTTGACAGTATCCTCGGTCGTCTTGCCACTTATTCATTCAGTCGCTGGCTGGCAAACCCAACCCCTGATTAATTCGACTAGCTGCTTTCTCTTTTTTGAATGTCATAAGCAGCTGAAACTAAGTATATCCAAAATTGAACTTATCGTTGTCTCGCGAACTCTAGCCCACCACATTTTCTATCCTCACATTTAGGATCACTGTCTATTCAATTGTCTCTCAGAAAGTGAAACATCACACTAGACTTGCCCGTCTCCCTCCCCAACATTCATTTCTAATCTGTCAGCAGACCTTAGTGATTTATCTCCAACCCTCGTTTCTTTATCTTCACTCCAGTGTACTTACTCCCATCTCTCTTGGCCTCCTATACTTCCGCAATAGCCACTAAACTGGTCTCCCTGCATTCAGTCTCAGCCTTGTTCAATGTATTCTGTATACTACCGCCAGAATGATATCATTAAAGCACAATTCTGATCAAGACTTTTGATAACTAATCATTTATCTTATTATAATAAAGTCCATACTAACTAAAATACTCCTGAGATCTTTTATAATCTGAGGCTGCTACTTTTTGCTGCCTTGCATCTGGTCACACCGAGCTTTTTAATTTCCTCCAATAGGTCCTGCTCTCCCTCGGCGTCCACCCTGTTTGTGTGTACTCTGCTTAACCATTCCGTCTTGTGTTCTCTTTTCCACCAATTTGCTCACCTGGGTAGCTGCTGGACTTAGTTTAGATAACATTTAGACATCCCAGATCTGAGAAAGGGTCTCTCCTCTGTTCTCATAGCACTCTGTATTTCCCTTGTCATATTCCTTATTAGTATCCTATGATATGTTTGCCTGTTTATTTGTTTGCTCCATAAATATAGTCTCCACCCCATCCTAGGGAGACTGAAATCTCCCAATCTCCTAGGGAGACTGAGAGGGCAGAAAGCTTGTCTATGTGGTTCACTAATAAAACTTCAGGAAGTTGCCTAGCAATAGAACATTGTAAATACACAATAAATATTTGTTGTAGTAATTATGACTCCATGGGTGTAGTATGTCCATTAATTGAATCATTCACTCAAAAAAACAGATACTGCCATTCATAACTATAAGTGCTATAAATACAAAATTCAATAACCTGGGGCAATAACCTTGGAATATGTTTCTGTAATAAAGGTAATGAAATAGGAGTAACAAACTTTTATCAGATGCAGACTATGTTCCAATCACTGCTTTATATGTCTTATGTAATCCCCAAAAATAGCACTATGAAATAATTAATGTTATTATTTGCATATTACTAATGCACAAACTGAGGCAAAGGTAGGCTAAATAACTCATCTAAGTTTAGGAAACAAGTGGCAGGACCACGACTGGAACCTAAGCAATCTGTTTCAAGAATCTGTGAAATACCATTTCGTTATACAATTGTTTTACTGTGCTATATAATTGTTTCTGTGTCTATATGCATTGCTAGACTGTCAGTTTCAGAAGTTAAGAGACCTTATGGAGCTCAGTTAAACAAAGCAGAAATGTTGTTGCCCCTAAGGTTTTCACAATCTCTATGTGAATGTGGAAGAAGGAGATAGAACCATTCATACACACACACAAAGAATCATAATTGGTGTAACTGGACTATGAACGGAGAATTCTAAGACTTCAAGGGAGCTCACAATCCCTTCTGCCTTCAGAAGATGAGGAGCCGAGCGAGGCTTTATCCAAATGTTGACATTTAGCTAGGTTTTGAAGGAAAGAATGAACAAGAGCATAGAGGTAAGAGCATGAATGGCTTGGGGAAATAGCACACAATCCAGGCTAGTTGGAGCATGGGCTTCTTGGGGCATTTTAATGGGGCAGCAAAGTAGGTTAAAGGCTTGCCTACCCTATTAGAAATTTTCAATACTCTTCTTTGATAGTGGTTGGGAGTGCCAACTTAACTCTGGCTTCACCTCTAGCTTCATGATTTTAGGTAAGTCACTTAACCTCCCTGCCTCAGTTTCCCATCATAAAATAGGGCTAATAATGCTATCCATGGTACAAGTTTGGTGTGACATTTAAATTAGTTTATATATATAGAGAGAGAGACACAGTAATATATATGTATATATGTGTACAATAGAACAATGTTTGGCAAATACTAAGCACTATGCACATGCTAACTGTTACCATGATGTGACTTTTCAAACACTTTTTAAAAATAAAATCTTGTATGGAATCCATATAATATGTAGGAAACAAATTTAAAAGCAATAAAAACAAACAAAACAAAAACAAAAACTGCTTTGTTAAAGATGCTCTATCCCCTAGGATTCCAGGAGGAGAGATTGAAATCTTCCGTTGTAAACATTGAAAGGAAACTCCTAATTCTTATAGGCTTTCTCCAGCCTAGATCTCTCCCATTGGATCCAGACTCTAATGTTCAGTAATTACTTAACCTGTTTATAGCAATGTCTGTCTAATAGGTATCTCTAAGCTAATACGTCTCAAATAAAACTCCCAATTTCCTCCCTTTTGCCGCCACAACCAACAAAATCCATTTCTTTCTTCCTACCCCATGTAGTAAATGTCCCCACCATTAACTCAGTTGTGAAACCAAACTCTTGATTCTTTCCTGTCTCTCACCACATGTTTATTCTGACCAGGTTAAAAACCCTGCAACTTTATCTCATCGCATCTAGCATAAAGCTTAAACCAATTAATAAGGGCATGCAAGACATTATGTGATTTGATCTGACCCTGGCTGCCTTCTCCAGCCTGTTTTGTACCTTTCGCTCTTCCCTTTTCTTCGTGGAACATGCCAGCCTTCTTCCCTTTTCAGGGCTTTTGTATTTGATGTTCCTGCCTGTCTATCACTGTGGTAGAGTTTTCTGATATTTTCAATGAATGCATTCCTAACATCTGGAGCTTCATTGCTGACCTGATACTCTATAAGAACAAAGCTGTCCTACATATTCATGACTGCTCTTTTGGCCAACTCTTATGGCTTATAAATCTTCCAGTTCCTTTACTTTGCAACTTTGAGAGTTTATTTATCCAACTAGCTTTTTCTAAAAGGAAGCCAGACGTCAGATCTCCTGTGATCCAGGAGACTATAAGGTTTCAAGCAAGAGTATCTTGGTCAGATTTGCATTTTGGATGGATCTCTCTGTCACTCATATGAAGGACAGTTTAATCCACATTTTACTGATGAGAAATTTTAGGCTTAAGAAAGTCACTAGACATACTGATTATAAGGGGAAGGAGCCAGAATCCTGATTTTTCTAACTTCAACCTCACAATTAGTTCCTTTATTGAGCGAATGCATTTTCTTAGGCTAAAGTTCTATTTATTCTTTCCTTTTAATCATTTACTTAAATGTTGGCAATGTGTTTTGCCAGGTCCTGGGAATAAAAAAATAAAGAAGAGTTAGTCTCTCTCCTTTCTTTTTTTTTTATTTTTTAACTTTTTTATTTTATTTTATATTATGGGAGTACAAACATTTTGGTTACATATAATGCCTTTGCCTCACTCAAGCCAGGGCTACAAGCATGCCCTTCCCCCATACAGTGCACTCCACATCCATTAGTCATGAGTTTACCCACCCCCACCACCCCCAACCGACCAGCACTCAGTGAATACTACTACCATGTGAACACCTTAGTGTTGATAAGTTAGTTCCAATTTGATGGCGAGTACATGTGGTCAAGTTTTTCCATTCTTGTGATACCTCATTTCGAAGGATGGGCTCAGAATCCTTTTGACCATACATCATGCTCCACTTCTGTTTTGCTCCATAAACTTCCAAATATCATGATTAATTTTGCACAGATGTGTTGAGTTTAGTTCATCTGGAGCAGCAATTCTGAAAGTGTAGTCTACAGAAAATTCCTCCCACCCCCTGATCCTTTCAAAGAGTCAACAAGGTCAAACTGTTTTCATTATAGTATGAAGACATCATTTGCCCTTTTTACTCTCATTTTGTCCTGAGTGTGCAGTGGAATGTTTCAGAAGCCACATGATATGTGATATCATCCTTCTGATGATTAATGGAAAATGTGATTGCATATTCCTAGGTTTTAAAATTTTCTAAGAGTTAATTTCTATTATGGTAAATATGGATAAATATAACCCACCCAAACAAAAACTTTTCAGAGTCTATAGTAATTTTTAACAGTGTAAAGTGGACGTAGGCCAAAAGTTTTTTTTTTTATTATTGGGGGGAAACTACAAAGCATTTACAGTACAATGTTTACAGTCACAATTTGTAGTGAACTGATTTCCCAAAATATATTACCACTCAAGTTGACTTATCTTGTTACATTCAAAAATCTACTCTGTCAAAGTAGTCCAGAGAGTACATACATAGTGCTCCAACTGTATCTAC
>CAUYRT010021896.1:0-26387 GCA_963574885.1 Lepilemur ruficaudatus
CCTCAAACTCCTGGGCTCAAGCGATCCTACTGCCTCAGCCTTCCACGTAGCTGGGACTACAGGCATGTGCCACCATGCCCGGCTAATTTTTTACATATATTTTTAGTTGTCCAATTAATTTCTTTCTATTTATAGTAGAGATGGGGTCTCGCTTTTGCTCAGGCTGGTCTTGAACTCCTGACCTTGAGCAATCCACCCGCCTCGGCCTCCCAGAGTGCTAGGATTACAGGCGTGAGCCACCGCCTCATAAACAGTTTTTAATATTAAGTTATTGGGGTGGTTTCTAACCTCTGACTGAACTCTGACTGATACAATGCCTGATACTAAGTATTTAATAACGGCTGTTGAATGATGAAGGTAGAATGACAATATTACTTAGATGACAGTTCACAGTTCTGAGAATTTTAAGGAATCCTACATTTCAGAAAATATTTTCTATGAGCCTTGGAGACATTTACTTCCAAGCCCTATCTGTTTGAAAATTAAAATCTTATAGCTGTAATATATATATATATATATATTTTTCATTAGTTATAACATATTTCTTCTACTAAATCATATGACAGACAGGCATTTCTTTCCAAAAAACTATAGATGGGAACTTTTTGCTCTATAGGAGCTCATTTTCCCCCCAAGAATCCCACCTTCTAAAGTAAGAGGTGTGTGGTGGTGATGGAGAGAGATAAGGCATTCATGGCACCCCACATATTCTTAACCTAGTGTTTCAAAGAGGACGACCCTTACCATTCTCCAGTCCTGCGGTTGGCTGTCTCCAGGAGAATAGACATCAACTTTGCATACTCCATTTTGGCTTTGTAACCAGTCAACTCTATCTGACATCTGGAAGTAGCAATGAGAAGTTTTTTATTGATGAGAAAGGGTCATTAAAAGAGCAGATGACATGAAAGCAAGGAGAAACAAAGTGAACGGCTGTGGTGTGGGAAATAGGAGCAATGCTTTCAGAGACCTGCCTCAAGAGCTACTTCAGACCCACTCAGTGTGGGATCTCTTCACCCTCAGCATTCAGCTGCAGGAAGAGTTCTTAAACACATTTGGGAGGCAGTAAGGAGAATTTGGTTAATTGGTACTAAAATAAAGTTAGAGAGAAGGAATAAGTTCTAGTATTTGATAGCACAGTAGGAAGAACTTTAGTTAACAACAATTTATTATACATTTCAAAATAGCCAGAACAGAAGAATTATAACGTTCCCAACACAAAGAAAGGATAAATGTTTGAGATGACGGATATCCCAATTATCCTGATTTGATCACCTTGTATACATGTATCAAAATATACCATGTACTGCCAAAATATGTACAACTATGACATATCAATTTAAAAAATACAAACCCTCCCCATATTTCTATCTCCAGTAATGAGGCTAGTGCCTGGTATGTGCTACAGGTGCTTAACACATCTTTGTTAAACAAACAAACCTGGGAAGCCCTGTCCTGCTCTCTGTGTCCTTGTTTGACAACCCTCTTCTGCGTGGATTTTCAGTAGACACTCAAAACTCAATGGGACCAAAATAGAATTAATTTACTTCCCCCTTGTCTGTTCTTGCTCCACCAACTTATTTTTTAAGTAATAGATGCTTTATTTTAATTAATTTATAGGCACTAACTTGCTCATACTAGCATTAAGTCTGGTAGCTCTTCCCTAAGACCAATCCCCCTTCCAATTTGCCAAGGATTCCAGGGGAATTCTCAGTCTCCACCGTTAGCCAAATTTCTGAATGCTGGGGAAACAGAGATGTTATGTGCACCAACCAATGGGCCTTTGTCCACAGATGCAATGATGTCCTTGCTGATGTGGATTCTTTCACAGCCCTCCTGACACTTGGTTCTGTTCCCTAATTTCAGAAATGGCACCACCATCTACCTGGTCTTCCATTTTAGTTGTCTTCTTCCACCTCAACCTTCCCTCTAGTTACTTCTCTCTTATTCCATTTGTAGCCATTTCTCTTAAATGAATTGCTTATATCTGCTGCTTTCATGGTCACAAATGAGTGCCACGGTACCTACTCCTTATACAACTTTGGCCTTAGTCTCCTACACTTTCTACAACATTGCATCTTCCTTGGTAGTCTTTGAAAACATGGCCAACAGTCCTAATGACTTAGAGTTATCCACTGATAATCTAAAGCTATGAAAAGCTTCTCTTTGCCCTTTTTTCCATGCCAAAACTTCCATTTTCAGGCTTTCATATTGAAGTTTCCCTTCTTTCATTACAAACTTTGCTCAGACCTATACTTCTCAATAAGCAAAATGGAATAAGATGGCCAATTTTTCCTCCCTGATGTCCTGAATATCTTCATGACACAGGCATAAATCTCTATGTTTTGATTCCAACAAAATAGTTTATAATTCTGTTGTAATAAAGCCCAACAGCTTACCCCAATTTTTTAAATAGTGAAATTATGTTTTATAAAGAATTTCTTGAAATAAGTAGGGCATTATCAGGGGATAAACATCTGGTTAATTTGAAATATTTGTTTGAAAGGACTTTGGGCTGTGGTGGGAGTAGACATCCTCCCTCAAAATAAAACCAACACAAATCAAAGACAGATTAAACACATGATTTAAACTTATATATAAATGGATGTGTTATTTTTTTATACAGAATATTATGGAAAATTTTTAAAAAGAAAATAAATGATCTTTTAAGAGCTACTTGTTTTGGCTGGGCGCAGTGGCACATGCCTGTAATTCTAGCACTCTGGGAAGTTGAGGTAGGAGGATTGCTTGAGCTCAGGAGTTTGAGACTAGCCTGAGCAAGAGCAAGATCCCATCTTTACTAAAAATAGAAAAAAATTAGCTGGGTGTGGTGGTGTGCACCTGTAGTCCCAGCTACCCAGCTACTCGGGAGGGTGAGGCAGGAAGATCGCTTGAGCCCATGAATTTGAGGTTGCTGTGAGCTAGGCTGACACCACCACACTCTAGCCCAGGCAACAGAGCAAGACTCTGTCTCAAAAAACAAAAAAAAAGAGCTACTCGTTCTTTGCTCCCACAAGGATTTGTTCCCATTTTCATACACAAATCACTGACTCAGATTACTGAACTAGGAAAACAGATAATAGATTTCTTGGGTAACTAATGGGTTCTCCACTCTAATTAGACCTTAGAATCACCCAAAGAACTGTGTAAAGATACTGAATTTGACTTACTACCCCCAGAATAATCTTATTTGAATGACTTGGTTTGGGGAAACTTAGGCATTAAATTGCTTAAAAACTCCCTGGTTGATTCTAATGTACATCCAGAACTGACAATTCCTGGGCCAAAGCTTATCTGCAGAGACCCTCTCTGAGAAACAATGCCAGTTTCAGAAAGATAATTATTTACTCTTTTCTTTAAAAATTTTCTTTGAGACAAATTTCCTAATCTTCTTTAGTAATTTGTTTATGTTTTGTTACTTGAAGAAGGAAGCTGTTAATGTATACGAGGTTAAACCCTGTATTGTCTTCAGCAGCTCACTATTATATATAAATATTCTTATTTTTGCATCATTACCATGAAGAGAAAAATGAACGGTACTGTTACTTGGCCAGAGACTTGGAAGACTTAGAAGAGGTTGTTCTAGATTGTTGACAGTGCAAGTGAGAGCTAGAAATGTGTCTCCAGTTTGTATTTCATCCTAATGAGTTGCTTCTAACAGAAAAAGACAAAATCAACAGGATCTTTGCCTTATTTAAGCTATATATCATGATCAAAAAGGCTGAAATTAAGTAAAAAAAGTAAGGAAATTACGTGATCACTTACTCTTACTGAGGATAAGTTCTGAGATATGAGGAAAGCTCTTGATTAATCTGTTGTCTTCACTATCCCTAAGTTTACCCACCCCTTCTGCCATGTAATATAAGGAATCTGCAACAGAAAGATGCAAATACAAATGACTTATTTTACAAATGAACCTTATTGCTAAATAATAATTTTTACTTTTTCACACACACACACACACACACACACACACATACACACACACACGTGATGAGCACAAAATGACATCCAAATTTTACAGAGGGAGTCCACATCTTACTCTTGGTGTATTCTGATGGTTCCCAGAAAACAATAAAGGATCCACTTTCTGGCCAATAATTTCTTAAATGACTATTGTTATTCTCCACTTTCAAATCATATGTATACGGGCTTATTTAACAATGAGGACACTGAAAAGTTTTAAGCCTAACCTCAAACTTGTTTGAATAGGAAGTTGAAAGATAAATAGCTGGAATGGAGAATTCTCTGAATTCATGGGACTCCAAATACTTTATAAGCATTTCTTAGAGTACTTGAGAGAAACATACATCCTCATGTTATATAGGGAATTCATAGATAATGTCTTCCAGGTCAATTAATTACAGCATTGTACTCTCATTGTGAATATCTACCCAGCCCTTCAATAAATCCATCTCTAAATCCCACCTGTACTTCATAGCTCAGGTCAAAAGTTATCTGAAATAATTCATAGATTGAAATATTTTCTAAGTTTCTAAATGAATGTGATTGCTCCCTCATCAAAGTCTCCATTGCATTTTGTACAACCTTTATATTCTATCTAATATTTTAATTGCTTGCATATATTTAATCTCCTTTATTAGATGGTTTCTTGAGGGCAGGGCATTTTCTTATTCATCTTGGTGACCTTTAAGCTAGTAGCTTAAACTTGGTGCTCAAAAATTATGTGCTGAAAGAATGAATATACAGAGAGTTCACTTTTTTTTTCTTTCTTTCTCTAACTGGAGAATCTTGGAACAAAAAAGAAATTGCTTGCCCAAATTTGCTACAGTGGTAAGCCATGTATTCAGGCCTTCCTGAAGCTTCACTCCCTTTGGGGTGTAAGTTCACCCCAGAGACTATCCAGTGACTTTCTAACAGACCTATTCCAATAATAAAAATAAATCAATACCTCAAAAGTGCTTTTGTACTCTTTTCACAAACAGAAATTGCACTTACTAGTCAAATATATCCAGCAAACACTTCACTTACATATACTCTGTTTTCACTCTATTTTCTATGCCCTCTGTGTGTTTATTTGCATTCATGAAGCTTGTTTTAGACTTTTACAGCTTCCTAAATTGTCCTGGATGATAACATTATACAAAGAGGTATTTAAATATTTCTTTGATGATAATGATATTCAGACTACTCAGTCAATGTCCACATTGCCCATAATGAAATGGAAAAGAAGGAAGGAATATAAAGAGTTTGATAAAGTCAGTGGATGGATTCATAAATTTATTTGCTATAAGTTCAAAAGTTGGTGAATAATATCCAGGAGTTAGGGTGGAAAATAAAAGAGAAAATGATGCTTTGTGTTATCTATTAATTTTGATAATGAATGAAAGCTGACTACATACAAAACGTAAAGATAAATGGGCCTTAGAAACCATTTATTCTGGCTGGGCATGGTGGCTCATGCCTGTAATGTTAGTACTCTGGGACGCGGAGGCAGGAGGATCACTTGAGCTCAGGAGTTGGAGACCAGCCTGAGCAAGAGCAAGACCGTGTCTCTACTAAAAAATAAAAATAGAAAAATTAGCCAGGCATTGATGCGCGCCTGTAGAAGCAGCTACTTGATAGGCTGAGTCAGGAGGATCGCTTGAGCCTAGGAGTTTGAGGTTGCAGGGAGCTATGATGATGCTATGGCACTCTATTCAGGGCAACAGAGCAAGACTATGTCTCAAAAAAAAATTTATTTTAACACACTCATCTAACAGATTAGGAAACTAAGGCCCAGAAAGGAAATATTAGTACCAATGGATATATTTCCTTAGCTATTCCAGCTCTGTAATTTAACATCCCGGAAGCTGTGACATTTTCCTGTGGCCAATAGAGGGACCTGTGGCCAAGAAGGAGACTGGACTAAAATGGTTCCCAAAAATGCTCAAGGGACAATTACCCCAGATCGAGAAGGAGTGAAAATCTGAACGCCAGTCAGGGAGGGCATATACCGCACGGGCTTGGTTATGGGCGCTGTATCCTAGACCACAGCTCCCTCTCAAGGTATTTGTTTACTCAAGGTCCCTAAGCTCATGGAGAAACTCAAATTACAGAAAGCATAAATAAAGCTCTTGCAGGGTTGCTTCATACTTGACCAAATTTGGGGGTTTATTCAACCAGGTTTTATTACTAGTTTTAAAAAGGAAGAATACATTTAATATATCCATTCTTTTTTTCCCTCTTTTCCCATGTCTGGTACATTGTAGAAAGTCAATAAATTTGGTTGTTGTTGAAATCAGAAATCTACTGATTTTATTTAAATAAAGATGAGAAGTTTGTGTGTTTGTGTGTGTGTCTGTGTGTTTCTTTCTCTCAGTGGCACCATTCATTGTTAAGCTTTCCTGTGAATCTCCTTTATTTACACTTTCCCTTACTAATGGCTTCTTTCTCTAGATTTAGAACAGATAACTTTCTTTGCATGTCCTGCCATATATATAAATATCCTGCCCTCCCTGGTTCTCTGTAGTCTAACAAAGCCTTCAGAAATAACATGAGAGGATGAAAGTGGGTAAGAACTGGAGTCAGAGCTACTCCAGTTCTGTTTTGTTCTTTGAGCACTGGAAAGAAAAGAACTTTTGCAATAAAGAGGAAAAGTCAGTAGGTAGTCACGCTCTACTCTACCACACTGGGAAGCAGGAAGTAAGACCCCTCATATCCCCAAAAGCATGGCCAAGGTCATGTGGTCAAATCGGTAACAAAAAGAAAACTTCAGTAACAAAAGTGGTAGGTTGGGCATTAATGCTGCTGAAGGAGAGGCTCATTTATTTCCAGAGGACTCAGAGGTAAAATTACAATTGGCTGGGCAGAAGAACCAGGCTGGGTTGACAAGTTGCCCATCACTTGTCACTAAAGTCTCCCTTCTAACCACAGAGGATCAGAAAATGGGCTGTTTTATCAGTCCAGTGGGATTGCCTACCTCTGTAGCACTGGAGAAGACTCCAGAATATACTTTTAAAGTCAATGAAGATGCTGGGATGTTCTTGCTCAGCTCAAGATCTTGTTTCCTCCCCCAGCCTTCCATGCACCTCCCTCTGTTGGGACTGGAGAGTGACATCAGAATCACAACTGGTGATATCATTGTCTCTATAGCAACAGTGGTGAGGCTATCAGAAATTGAGTGGTCAAAAAGACAAGAGGAAGGGTGAAGATACACTCTGAGGCTCTAAAGTTTAGTTTGGAGGAACTAGGCTTGCTATTTCCTGATTAATTCTCTCTTCTGGGTGTTTAATTTAGGTGGAGGAATACATGAGGGGGATATTTTGCCAATGGATTCCACTTAAAACAGCAGAGTAAGTATTATGTATTAACAAATCCAGATGGCTATAGAGGAGAGTAAGAAATAAAAGAATTGAGTGCTTACTAAATTTTTTATGCAAAGCCTATGAAATCACTTCATTTTGGGATTCAGCCTGGGCTCTTCTTATTTATAAGCATCTTACCTCTTATAAAAAAATAACTTCTGGGATATTTTGCCTAAGCTGACCATGTCTGAGTTATAATTTGTCTTAGATGGTCAGAGATACAGTAGCACTAATCCATCCTTTGCAATGCCTGACCTGAGGAACTTCACTGGGATAAATCAGACTAAGAGGTATTTGATTGGTGAGTACTTCCAGGTTAGAGGAGGACTTTATTTATTAGTGAATTCTCTCGGGAAATGTTACCTTAGGGACTCTGTATTTAATGATTACATATAGGGCTAATATATAGTTTCCAGGAAGCAAAAAGAATTTCCAACAAAGACCACAAGATAAAGATTAAAATTGTAATTCAAAAGTGACTGGTTTATTACAGGCTTCCTTCAACAAAGATATTTATCTATTGATAATATTTTATATTAGGTCTCAGTTTCTTCATTTTTAAAACAAATTAGGCTTGTTGATCTGTTAGGATCCCTTCCAGCTGTAACATTCCATGATTTTGGTACTTCAGTGGGTATTTGAATAGGATTGCACGTACCTGCGTATAGCACTTTGCAGAAGACAAAGCATCCTCATATCCATTATGTCACCTGATCCTCACAATAACCTGTTGAGGTGACAAGGTAGGTATTATTTTCCCTGTTAGGTGTAGAAGCTTGGCCAGTTCACAACTAATAACTAGTGGAACTGGGACTGGGATCCAATATTCTGAATGTTAAAATCAGTGCTCTTTCAACGGCACCTTGAAAGTAGAATTGAGAACATGAGGCAGTGTTTGACTTAGAGGTGTTAAATAATATAATTGGCACCGTTATACAGGGGTTAGGAGGTAGATGATGAGAGTGGAGGTCTGTCAGTTTATCAGAATCAGGATGACCCCAGAATCAAGTATTAGCAAATTGCAAGTTGCAAGTGAACATAGGATGAGGCAAAGAAATATGACAGTGTAGGATTACTAAGCTTCTCTGATAAAATTCAAGGGTTTCTTTCCCTCTTAAATTCAGTTTGGTAGGTGACACTTCAGTAAACAGTAAGGGTAGGATAGAGTGGAAACAGCCAATCTCACAAGCTTAGTAACAAGCAACCCCTACTCACTACAGCTCTTTTGTTTAACCCAGCAACACATGCTCTTTCTTCCAGAAAAAACAAAGCACTGAAAGGATTACTAAGTCTAGAAAGACCGCCCAAACTAGGTGGTTTTCTGATAAGCCCAAAGTATGTTTCGCAGGATCACTGATTGCTGTCTTTTATTCAAGGATCTTGAAAGGTTGCCCAGAATAAGGTATTTTAAAATTCAAGTGCTTATATTAAGCTTATACTAAGCTTTCTGGAATTTTCTTAGGCTCCAGATGGCTCTTTGTAGAACAATTCAGATTCTCAAAGAGGTCTACAGTGTAAAAAAAAATAAAATAAAATTACAAACTATTGCTTTAGAGAGAGCCATTTGCAGTTTCTCCTTAGACAAATGTTCAGATGGCATACATGGCCACTAAATTTTACAGAAGTTCACAGATTTCCTGAAGCCCACTCAAGAATTGCACTCCTGGTTAAGAACGCCTGGATTCATAGCTCAGATGGTAAGTGCTTTCATAAGTAAATTAAAAACATAAAGCAGGATAGGTGGAATAATCGTCACCTTGGATAGGATGGCCAGAGAATCCTCTCCGAAGAGGTGTCCTTCCTATAAGCAGAGACTTGACATCTGAGGGGCATTCCAGGAAAAGCCAACAGCAAGCGCAAAGGTCCGGAGGAGAGAATACGCCTGGCAGGCTCGACGTGCATGTATTTGTTTGGGGCACATCCTCATTTCTATTTCTCTTCCCCACTTTTCCCCTCCTTGTCCCCGCCCCACCCTTCTTTTACACCCTTTCTCTCCCCTGGGCCCTGGACTTCCAGAGCGCAGGGGCCACGCCTCCTCCTTCCCCCAGCCTCACCGGGCTGCTCTGACTGACGTTTTCAGGGAACAGGGAATGAGAGTCAGGAAAGCTGAGCTCCTCTACCTCGGGCCCTGCCATTTTCTATGCCTGAGTCGTCACTGGTTAACTGGTTAACTCGGATTTCACATCTCTCGGCAATATGAGATTATCTTTACGACCCATTCCAGATCTGAGATTCCGATCCCAAAATTCTTTCCATTTCCTGTCTTCCTCCTCTCCTTCACTTTCTCTCCTTTCCCGTCTCCTCCCTTCTTCTCCCAACTCCCTTCGTTACCAACATTACCCCAACCTCTAACTCGTCCCTTCCTTTCCCGGTTAGCGCCTGCACAAACAGGCGTGGATGACAACTTTTGACCCAGTTTGGTAGCCGTAGTCGGCCGGGGCGCCGGCCGTGGGGCATTGTGGGAGAAGATGGCGGCCGTCGTTCACCGTCGGGTTGTTCGAGCCCTGCCAATGTCACGTAAGTGTCATGGGGAACAGCTGCGCCTACTCGGGATTCCGAGACCGCGATCTAGGGTTTTGGGAGTGGAGTTGTGCCGCAGCGGTCACGCCGACTCCCTAGGCACCCTGGTTTTTCTGGGACCGGAGCTGCCTTTGTCTAGTTTTTCCTTTCTTTTCCTTTCCACGTCCCCGGCTCGCATATTAAATTGTGCACTTTGGAAGGGGACAGTAGAACTTGAGCAGTGGGAAGCAAAGAGGAGAAAGTGGGGAACACATAGAGGATCGAGAGAATAAGAGTTCTCATATGGTTGTAAAGATTTGCGGTTATGAAAAATATTTGTATGGGGCGGGGGGAGAAGTCTGAAAGGAAAAAAGGGTAGTGGAGAGAAGGTTTTTCATGAATTGACTTTATGACTTTGTGCAAACCTAAGGGGTCTCAGCCTCAGATTCTTCATGACCCAATAGTAATGATAACACCACAATGTCGGGAAGTCTCTGAGAAGATTAAATGAAGTAATACTTATAAAAGCACCTTTTTAACCAAAAGTGTCTCTATAGTTGTAGAATGTGTTGAGTCGAGGCGAGGGATATGGGGGCGAGAGGAATGTTTGTGGAGAAAAGAGGAGCTTTAGTGGAAAGGAAAATGAAGAGTGAAGGGTATCTTAGAATTTGTTAGCATTGTTCATTTTCCCTTCTGTTCTGATGGGATCTACTGTCAGTCCTCAAATCGAAAGCACACATTTGCTGTTCTACTCAATAAGAAATTTAGGAATACAGTTACACTTCATTATTCTTTCACCTCTACTCCTCCACAAACATGCACTAAAAGTTGTGTTTTTCCATAGTGTATTTTAGTCATTACAGAATATCTTTTGCTTTCGATATTGGCTCATGTCAGAATCATTGTTACAGCTTTTTAAAAAAAATAAAAGTGTGAACTTACCATTGTAGAGCCATAGAATCAGAATTTTTAAGATTAGCTCCTTGCACTTTAAGTTTTTAAAAGCACCATAGGTAGTTCTGATGTTCAACTTGAGGCAAGAATTAGTAGTGTTTAGGCTGGATGTGGTGGCTCACGCCTGTAAATCCTAGCACTCTGGGAGGCTTGGGAGGGCGGCTCGCTTAAGATCAGGAGTTCCAGACCAGCCTGAACAAGAGCGAGACCCCGTCTCTGCTAAAAAAAATAGAAAGAAATTAGCTGGACAACTAAAAATACGTAGAAAAAATTAGCCAGGCATGGTGGCGCATCCCTGTAGTCCCAGCTACTAGGGAGGCTGAGGCAGAAGGATCGCTTGAGCCCAGGAGTTTGAGGTTGCTGTGAGCTAGGCTGACACCACGGCACTCTAGCCAGGGCAACAGAGTGAGACTCTGCCTCAGAAAAAAAACAAAAACAGTAGTGTTTAGGGGATCCTTTTTTGTTTTTCATCTTGTGTACAACTCCCTGCATACCACTGGGGAGCTGGTGGTGCACATCATTTATAGTGGATGGTTTTGTAGCCATGACTTCTTTGCAAAGACATTCTCTGGTTCTTGTTAAACTATTAAATTGGTGTGACATAATGTAGATTATGAATAATAATAACTGCTGTTTCCTGAGTACTTGCTATCTGTTAACCACAGTTCTAGATGTTTTCATCAACTTTCTCCTTTAACTTATTTTTCTTTAACTGACACCATAGTTTGTACGTTTTTTTGAGACAGAGTCTCTGTTGCCTGGGCTAGAGTGTGGTGGCATCAGCCTAGCTCGCAGCAACCTCAAACTCCTGGACTCAAACGATCCTCCTGCCTCAGCCTCTCAGGTAGCTGGGACTACAGGCCTGTGCCACCATGCCTGGCTAATTTTTTCTATGTATTTTTAGTTGTCTGGCTACTTTCTTTCTATTTTTAGTAGAGACACGGTCTCACTGTTGCTGAGGCTGGTCTCGATCTCCTGACCTCAAACGATCCACCCTCCTTGGCCTCCCAGAGTGCTAGAATTATAGGAGTGAGCCACCACACCTGGCCTAGTTTGTGATCTTAACCACTCTGCTTTATTGTCTGGCAAAGTAAGCTTTTGAGTAAGCTCTGGAGAGGCAAGTCTAGTGTGTAATATAATCCAAATACTACAGAACAGAACTATGTACAACAATTCTATGTAGTTAAGTGTGGCAAGACTATAAAGTATCATAGGAAATATGAAAAGGGAAAGATTAGTGTTATTCCAGATAGTGAGGGAAGATTGGAAGGCCAGTGGAGAATTGTAGCACTCCCACTGATCTCTTTAGGGTTGTTGTCATGTGGAAAGTCAGAACGGCTGGGCATTTTCCACTAGCAGAGACAAGCAGAGTGAGAATGGAGTCACCAGGTATTTAGGAGGCAGTGAAATGACTAACTGTATATTGGGATAGTAGGAGAGAAGGAGGAGGTTGAATGTATCTGATGACATCAGATAATGGAGGCCTTTGAAAGCCAAGCAGAGTTTAGACCAGTGGTTTCCAAAGGGGGTTCTGTAAGAGGACCCAATAGGATATGAAAATATTATATTAGAACTTGTAAAAAACATTTTCTGTAATAATGACACTAACACTTACTTAGTTTTTATCCTTATGTTCCTCTGGAATGACAAAGAACAAGTCTAGGCCGGGTGCGGTGGCTCACGCCTGTAATCCTAGCACTCTAGGAGGCCGAGGCGGGTGGATCGCTCAAGGTCAGGAGTTCGAGACCAGCCTGAGCAAGAGCGAGACCCCGTCCCTGCTATAAATAGAAAGAAATTAATTGGCCAACTAAAAATATATGTAAAAAATTAGCCGGGCATGGTGGCTCATGCCTGTAGTCCCAGCTACTCAGGAGGCTGAGGCAGGAGGATCCCCTGAGCCCAGGAGTTTGAGGTTGCTGTGAGCTAGGCAGATGCCATGGCACTCTAGCCCCGGGCAACAGAGTGAGACTCTGTCTCAAAAAAAAAAAAAAAGAACAAGTCTAATACCTCTTCTGCATTTGAGTACAGCAGTTATATCCCAACTAAGTACTCTTTTCTCCAGGTTAAACATTCCTAGTTCTGACAATTAGTCTTCATTTTAAAAGCACCTCCCTGTCCTCATGTTCCTCTAGTCCCATTTCTCTTTGCCTCTTAATGTCGTATCCTCCTCAAAAGGATTATCTATGCTCCTCTTACTACTTCGTCACCACGCAGTCTCTCTTTTACCTGCTCCAATCTGGCTTGCAGTCCCACTAATCCAATAAAATAGCTCTTGGTAAGGCCATTTGCAACCAACATCGTCCAAATTCTAGGTCCTCTGTCCTTTTCCTACTTCAGTTTTCAGCAGCATTTGATGGAGCTAACTATTTTCTACTCAAAACACTTTATTTGGTGTCTGGATACCATTTTCTCTGTATTTTCTCGTACCTCAGTGGGCTGCTTTTTGACCTTTTACTGGCTCTTTGGGCTAGTCACTAACCTCTCTGAGCTTTAGTTCTTCATTTGTAAAGTGGTTACAAAAATATCATTAAATAAGATAGTACCTATTAAGTACTTAGAACAATACCCAACACCTGGTAAGAGCTCTGTAAATTTAGCTTTTAATGTGACTTTTTTTTTTTTTTTGGCACTTGAATGTTTATAGCAGCACAATTCACAATCACAAAGATGTGGAAACAACCCAAGTGTCCATCAATACATGAGTGGGTTAATAAAATGTGATATACCATGGAGTATGACTCAGCCATAAGAAATACCTAATACCTTTTATAATAACCTGGATGGAACTGGATACCATCCTCCTAAGTGAAATATTACAAGAATAGAAAAACAAACACCACATTTACTCACCATTAAATGGCTACTAAATTATCAACACTCATGTTGATAATTCATGTACCATATGTACCTTCCTAGGTACATATGGTAGTAAAATTCAACAGAAATCAAACAGATGGGAGGGGGAGAGAGGTGGATGGGTAAATTCACATCTAATGGATACAATGCACACCATCTGGGTTATGTATACGCTTATAACTTTGACTCAAACCGTACAAAAGTAATTCATATAACCAAAATGTTTGTATCCCCATAATATTCTAGGGGTAAAAGGCTAATATTTATTTTAAAAATAAGATGTTATTATTTTACTATTATTATGTGTCTGGTCTGTGATATTTGCTTTTAATCTCTGTGGTTGTGATCACCATTCAGTGAAGTAGGCTATTTCTCCAATTCTATACTTTGGATAGGGAAGACCTTGGACTTTTGGGAAGCAGTTACTAACTCCCCTACTGGAAGAATCTTTTTTCTAACTGTCAGAATGGCCCAAATCAGAGTGACCTGCTACACAAAGTAGTGAGTTTGCCAGTCCCACAGAGGTGTTCAGGCTAAGGCCAGATGGTCTCCTACAGACATTGAGGGTTCTTTCTAGTACCAAGAAACTGAGTCTATGAAAAAGAAATGGTGGGAGATTTGACAAATCACTTGCTATTAACCTTTCTAAAAGAAAATGTTTTCTTAAGCCCTTCACTCCTTGTATCATCATTTTTGATGTTTTTCAGTTTTTTAATATTAAGTCTGAACTGCACTCTTTTTTTTTTTTTTTTTTTTAATGTTCTGAACTAACAGTCCTCTGCCTCCAACCCATATCATCAACTTTGTTTTCTGTTAGTCATCAGTTTCAGAATCTGTCCTAAGTAAGTCTTTTGCTGTACTGGGAATATTCATTCTTACCTCCGCATTGTTTTATGTGTTATATGTTTCTCGTGGAATTCTATTCTTTCTGTTATTCCTCTTTGAAACCTTTCTCAAAACACTTTATCCGGGAATCCTTCATGATCATGTGACTTATTGCTCCCTTATTTTGTATTCTCAGTTCCTTTCACCATACAGGCTTATACTGTCATAATTTGTAACTGCCTAATGTTTTTTTCTTAATGTGATTTATCTTCCCCTAGGTAAGTAATATTCTATAGGGTAGGGAATTTACTTTCTAATTTTTATATATTTCCTCATGCCGTATGGATTCTATGTTGCAGTAGTTTGTGTTTATTGTTGCTGTTGGTACTTAAATTACTAAAGTACTGGTTTCAAAATTATGTTACAGGTTTCTAGGGAAAAGATGCATTTGTATTCACAGTTACTTTTATATTAACATTTGCCACTTTTATGTGTTCTGGGTTTTTGTTTAAGGTTTTGCCATTACTGCAGTAGTAGCCACGTCCATGTTTCATGGCCCACCCCATCGCCAGCTTCATCATGCCCTCATCCCTCATGGGAAAGGTGGGCGTTCCTCAGTCAGTGGGATTGTGGCCACTGTGTTTGGAGCAACAGGATTCCTGGGTCGGTATGTTGTCAACCACCTTGGTAAGTAAAGTTTTTTGAGTTCACTGTGCTCCCTTGGCTTGATCAGGATTGGCTGATGAAAAGCTAAAAGCTGTTTCTCTTCATTTTAACAGTATTACCAATTACTCCTATCTTGGATTTATGTAATTTTTACTTGCCATGGCATTAAGAACATACCTCTGTTTCCTATATAGGACATTAAGATGGGAATAAGGGACTCTGAAAAAGTTATGGTAACTTTAGTATGGCAAAATATGCTTTTTGCTAAATACAGTATCAATTCACATATCATAGTAGATTTAAATATTTATCAAATATCTATACATATTATGTTGATGTTGATCCTTGTTTTAATCCATTCTCTTTTAGGACGTATGGGGTCACAGGTGATCATCCCCTATCGGTGTGATACATACGACATCATGCACCTTCGTCCCATGGGTGACCTGGGCCAGCTTCTCTTTCTAGTAAGAGCCTTTATGACTGATTATTGGAGTTGACAAAAGTAAATTACTAAGGTCATTTTTAGGAGTAAGAAACGATATAAGAAGTAGCAGTTTCATCCCAAACTGCACTACTGGCATCCTCCATCCACAGGGTATTCTTTCAGCTAGGTTCCTGTGTCTCATGTTTTGGCATGCAAACTTTTTCTGTTAAGGACCAGATAGTAAATATTTTAGGCTTTGCAGGTCATAGAATCTTTGTCATAATTACTCAGCTATGCCCTTGTAGCCTGGAAGCAGCCATAGACAAAATGTAAATAAATGGGCATGACTGGGTTCCAATAAAACTTTATTTACAAAATTAGGCTGCAGGCCAGATTGGTCTATGGCTGTATATAGTTTGCCAACCCCTGCTCTAGACCTGTGCTGTCCAGTATGGTAGGCTGTCCAATATGGTAGTCACTAGCCCTTGAATCGTGGCTAGTCTGAACCCAGATATGCTGTAAGTGTGAAATACGTACCAGGTTGCAAAGACTTACTATAAAGAAAATAATATACAATGTATCATTAATAATACTCATTAATAATACTACATATCATTAATATTTACTCTATAGTGAAATAATATTTTGGATATATTAGGTTAAATAAAGTATATTATTAAAATGAATTTCACTTGATTCTTCTTTATTAAATGTGGCTAGTAGAAAATTTGGACAGTAGAATATTCACAAAGTAGAAAATTCAGAATCACATATGTACCACGTTATATTTCTATTGGACAGCACTTCTGTAGACAAAAGTATCACAAATAGGGTATTTTACAACTTGGTTTGCTTAGCATTTAACTTAGAACAGTCGTATCTAAGAGCATGCTCTTTGTCATTCTTTAATCTACATGTTCTTCCTTTAGACCAGTAGTTGCCAATAGGGAAAGGCATAGGGAAAGGGGTGGGGGAGTACATTTAAGGGAGTGATTATTTTGGTTGTCATAGTGATTGGAGAACCATACTGGTTTATTAGAGGCCAGGGATGCTAATTATCCTATAGAGTACAGGACAATCCCTTTCTATGAAGAGTTGTGCTGCCCAAAATGCCTATGTCTAACCTACTGATTACACTTTCTGAGTCTTGATACTTGGGTCTACTGTTCCTATAGCTAACTTTCTATTTTTATCATCCTATGGAACTGAGCTCTTCCATTTATACACTTTCTCTTTTAAAAAATGTTTGGTAAACATCCTTAATATCTCTGGCATTATATGCCCGTAGATTATTTGTAATCTCTTTAAATTTCAACTTTCTTTCTTTTTTTTTTTTTTTTCCAATTTGAGGCAGAATTTTACTATGTTGCTCAGGCTGATCTCAAACTTCTGGGCTCAAGTGATCCTTCCCACTCAGCCTTCTGAATAGGTGTTGACTTCTTTTTAATGGCATTTTCAGTTGTTCTTTGCTAGATGTTCACAAGCTAAGTATAATACTTATGTTTGGGAATTTCTTGTTTCTAAAATGGTTTTCTGTTCTGGAATTGTATTATCAAATATCTTCTTGGTATTACAGTTGCAGGAGCTTAGCTTTTTCCTAGTTCTTTGTGACTTAAGTTTATTGGTCACCTTGTCAATGCCTCAAAATTAAAGTATTTCAGAAGTGATTTGTGAAAACTTTTACCAACTTGCAAATGCAGAACCATAGGAATCGAGCCATCTGACAGTTATTCCATTCTTTCTGTAGAGATTTATTTACTGAGTATCTGGCATTGAGCAGAGCTCTGAGCATGTTTTGATGAGCAAAACCACAGGGAACTCACAGTGTTACATGTGTAGTGTACATTTACATGTTTATTTTTGAGAAGAATGGGCCACTTTCTGTGTGGGGTGCTGATTTCCCCACATTAGTCTTTGAAACTGCTATCTGAATGGTCACTGGTTTATCAAACTTATTGTTCCCTCTGGGCCTTATCTTTGAGAGTTGAATTTCCTTTTGATTTCCCACTAGTGCTCTTGGGCCATTCATACAGTTATGCTTCAAGCTCGTCTACTCTGAGTCATCTTGGATTCTTCCTCTCCCATCCTTGGTACCTTTTCTGAAAAAGCCTTTTTTAGCTCATGCGTAGAGCTACTTTTTTGTTGAGTATACTACTCACTGTTGTAGATTTTATGTATATTTCACTTAATCCTCGCAGCAAACCCATGAGGTAGATTATATTTTGTAATTTTACATGAGGCTTAGAGAAATAATTTGTACCAAGTTAGAGCATGGCAGACTGGTATTTGCATTCCTGTCTGTTTGACTCCAAAGCTACTGTTTTATACTGTCTATGGTACCCCATTCTCCATCATCAGTTCTAACTGATTCTTCCTGCTGGGGTTTCATTGTTTTGTTCTTGAATCTGATTTTGTAGTCCTTTCCCTCTTTTTTAAATTGCACAGACAAGTGCATATTTGCATTGCTTCTCTTTCTCTTTCTCTTCCTCTTTTCCTTCCCTGCTTTCTCTTTTCCTTTCTCATTCCCTTTCCTTCCCATTACACTGACTCATACACATGCACTTAGTATTTGTCCCTAGGGAATTCTGTTTACTTATTATCTTCCATTGAAATGTTTTCAAAATTTCTATTTTAACACAGAAAACCTTGTACCTTTGTCTAGGGGTTACTTAATATTCGGTCATTATTTTGAATAAATTTATCAATCTAATTTAAGTCCTAAATGATTTGTAGACTGCTCAGAATTATACTTCTACAGCAAAACCTGCCATTGGTTTGCCCTGAAGTTTTAGGTAGTTCACTTTTCTCTGACTCTTACTTTCATGTTTTAAAGTAGAAATTACTTATTTGTAGACGGTGATTAAAAAAAATAAAAAATAAAAAAATAAGGTAGAAATTACTAGATTTGGCATTATTAGAGAGGAAGACGTAAATAAAAAAATAGTCTTGAATGCCCTTAATTTAATGCTAACCTTTAAAAGACACTCTTCCTATCTTTAGCCTATAAGTGGTTACTGTCAAAAAGGGAAAGCCTCTTTACCTCCCAAATGATCTGTGGTTCTTTGGCTATATTTCAGGAAAGGAAACTTGATTACTGGATTCCTTTACAAACTTGGTGGGGAGTAGTTGGGTAGGTAAAGACAGATGCTCCATTAAAAATGAATAGCCTCTTTTCTAGTTCTGTCATTTGATTACCTGAGTAAAGTGTACTTTGACCTGTTTGTCTCCAGAAGAGTCAAAGAATCAGCAGGGAATTTGAGACCTCAGAATCATTTCTGTTGTAAATAGAGCCTGTATGAAAAGATATCATATTATTACTACAACAGATGGCCCATTTTGAAACTGCCTTGGGGTAGGGGGCTACAGAAGTGTTGAACACTGAGGTGCACCCTGTGTTTTCATCTGCTTGGCTACTACTATTATAGGAATGGAACGGGAGAGATAAAGATTCTATCCGACGAGCAGTGGAGCACAGCAACGTGGTCATCAATCTTGTTGGACGAGACTGGGAAACCAAGTAAGTTTTTGCCTCTCGTTTCTTCTTTGTATAAGTCTCTCTCAGGTCTCAATAGACCTTTATTGGGCACCTTCTATATGCCAGATATCACAGTGAAATTTTCAATTAGTCAATAAGGATTGACTACATACAATCACTATCAGACTATATACAATCACTGCATACCCATTGACACTCCTTAGGAAATTTATTTGGCATGAAGTCTAGTGTAAGTTATAAGTGTGACATATTAGCATGGCTGGTGTGACTGCCTTGACAGAATGACCAGTGTTGGACCTGTGCTTGGATCCATCCATCTGGGATAGGCTTAGGAAGTAAGATTTTTCCTGTTCAGTAAGTTGAACATTGGTTTTTCTTGTGTGAACAATGTTCTAGATCTCTTCTCCAAATTGTTAATTGGAGATGGCATGGGTACTGATTTGAACAGCTCTTTTCAGCGCTTTTGTGGGTTATCAACAAAAAATGTTTTAATTCTATAGTTCCACAACACTTCGTTTATATCTCTTTTTTCAGCATTTATTAAAGTTAGATTTGTTTATATGTGTCTTTCTCATCAAATATCCCATAAGTTCTTGACGACTTGGAGAGTCTTACTCAACTTTGTATCCTCTGTAATGACTAACACAGTACATTGCACAGAATAAGCATTTAGTTAATGTTCTTGAGTTAAATTGCTGACTGACCTCAGGAAGTAGAAAAAGAAGAACAAACCAAACCCAAAGCTAGCAGAAGGAAAGAAATAACCAGCTCAGAGGAGAACTAAATGAAATGGAAACCAAAAAAGAAAAAAAAAGAAAGAAATACAAAAAATCAATGAAATAAAAAGTTGATTCTTTGAAAAGAGAAACAAAATTGATAGATTAACCAGAAACGCAAGAAAAAGGACTCAGATAAACTCAATCAAAAATTAAAAAGGAGACATTACTACTGATACCACAGAAATGCAAAATATCATCTGTGACTACTATGAAAACCTCTCCACACACAGCCAGAAAACCTAGAGGAAATGGATACATTCTTGGAAACACATAACCTCACAAACTTGAATCAGGAAGAAATAGAAATCCTGAACAGACCAATAATGAGTAACAAGATTGAGACAGAAATAAAAACTCTCCCCAAAAAAACAAAGCCCTAGCCCAGATGGATTCACAGCTGAATTCTACCAGACTTACAGAGAACTGGCACCCATTGTACTGAAACTTCCATAACATCAAGAAGGCAGGAACCTTCCCTAACTCATTCTATGACACCAGTATCACCTTAATACCAAAGCCAGGAAAGAACACAACAAAAAGGAAAACTGCAGAGCAGTATCATTTATGAACATAGATGCAAAAGTCTTCAATGAATGCTAACAAACCAAATTCAATAGCACATCAGAAAGATAACCCACCATGATCAAGTGGGTTTCATCCTAGGGATGCAAGGATAGTTCAATATATGCAAATCAAGAAATGCGATTCATCACATAAACAGAGGTATTAATAAAAACAAAGACCATAAGATCATCTCAATAGATGCAGAAAAAGCATTTGATAAAATTGAGCACCACTTCATGATAAAAACTCTGAACAAACTATTCATGGAAGGAGCATATATCAAAATAATAAAAGCCATAGATGAGAGACACACAGCCAACATCATACTGAGTAGGGGGGAAAAGTTGAAAACATTCCCCCTAAGAACTGGAACAAGACAAGGGTGCCAACTATCATCACTTTTATTCAACATAATACTGGAAGTCCTAGCCAGAGCAGTCAGGCAAAAAAAAGAAACAAAGGGCATCCAAATTGGTAAAGAGGAGGTGAAACTGTCCCTATTTGCCAACAATATGATCTTGTATCTAGAAAACCCTAAAGACTTTGCCAAAAGATTCTTAGAATTGATAAATAAATTTAGCAAAGTCTCAGGTTATAAAATCAATGTACACAAATCAGTAACATTTCTGATTATTATAGTCATAGTAGTCAAGCTGAGAGTCAAATCAGGAGCATAATACCATTTATAATACCTGCAAAGAAAATAAAATACCTAGGAATATATTTAGCTAAGAAAGTGACAGATCTCTAAAAGAACTGCAAAACGCTGATGCAAGAAATCGTAAATGACATAAACAAATGGAAAACGTCCCATGTTCATGGATTAAGAATCAACATTGTTAAAATGTCCCTACTGCCCAAAATGATTTACAAATTCCATGCAATTCCCATCTAAATACCAATGTCATTTTTCACAGATCTAGAATATATAATCCTAAACTTCATATGGAACCAAAAAAGAGCCCAAAGCAATCTTAAACAAAAAGAACAAATCTGCAAGCATCACATTACCTGACTTGAAATAAACAGCATGGTACTGGTATAAAGGTAGAGACATAGACCGATGGAACAGAATAGAGAACCCAGAAATAAAACCATGTAGCTATGACCAACTGATTTTTGACAATGCAGATAGAGAAAAACATACACTGGGGAAAGGACACTCTATTCAATAAATGATGCTGGGAAAATTGGATAGCCATATGCAGAAGAATGAAACAGGATCACTCTTGCCGTATACAAAAATTAATTCAAGATGGATAAAAGACTTAAATGTAAAACCAGAAACCATAGAAATTCTGGAAGAAACTGTAGGAAAGACTCTTGTAGACATCAGCCTAGGCAAAGAATTTGTGACTAAGACCCCCAAAGGCAAATATAGCAACAACAAAAATAAGTATATGGGTCTTAAAATTAAATATTTCTGCACAGCAAGAGAAATAATCAACAGAATAAATAACACAGAGAATGGGAGAAAATATTCACAAACTATGCATCTAACAAAGGGCTAATATCCAGAATCTACAAAGAACCCAAAAAATCAGCAAGAGAAAACCAAATAACCCCACTAAAAAGTAGGCAAAAGACATGAACAGAATTTTTTCAAAAGAAAATGTACAAATGACCAACAAACATGAAAAATGTTCAACATCACTAATCATCAGGGCGATGCAAATTAAAACCACAATGAGATACTACCTTACCCCTATCAGGATGGCCATTATTAAAAAGTCAGAAAACAATAGATGTTGGTGTGGATGTGGTAAAAAAGGAACACTTATACACTGTTGATAGGACTGTAAATTAGTAAAACCTCTATGGAAAACAGTGTGGAGATTCCTCAAAGAACTTAAAGTAGACCTACCATTCAATCCAACAATCCAACTACTGGGTATCCACCCAAATGAACAGAAGTCATTATATCAAAAAGACAGTTGTACTCGAATGTTTATCATAGCACAACTAACAATTGCAAAGATATGGAATCCACCTAAGTGCCTATCAATTGATGGGTGGATAAAGAAAATGTGTATATATACACCATGGAGTAGTACTCAGCCATAAAAAGTAATGAAACAATGTCATTAGTAGCAACGTGGATGTCCATTATTCCAGCAACTGGAGACCATTATTCTAAGTGAAGTATCTCAAGAATGGAAAACAAACACATGTTCTAACTAATAAGCGGGAGCTAAATGATAGATACATATGGTCACAAAATGGTCTAAATGACATTAGAAACGAAGAATGGGGGAGGGTAGAAGTGGGGTGAGGAAAAAAACTTAGGTCCAATATATACTATTCTGGCGATGGACACATTAAAAGCCCTAACTTCCCCATTATATAATTCATCCATGTAACAAAAACACTTGGACCCCTTAATATTTTGAAATTAAAAACCAAAATGGTGACTTATTTCTTTAGTTTCTTTTGTTTTCCCTCAGGAAAACAAAGCCCAAGGGTTAAGAAGTGATTCTCCCTCTAGCCCCCAGTTCTTCCCTCCTCCCCACCAACCAGTATAGCCTGGTTTTTTTTAAAAGGGCCTCAACCTCAGGAATCCTTGGGAACACACAATATTATATATGCTGGATTTATAACTTAAAGTAAGTTTTAAATTATATAATGACAGTGGGCAGACGTGTACAATTTTTTAAAAAGTTAATTTTGGCTTTAAGTTAAATCATTCCTGTTTAAAAGTTTAGGTGTTATGGCTTGGCATGGTGGCTGACACCTGTAATCCCAGCACTTTGGGAGGCCGAGACAGAAAGATTGCTTGAGGACAGGAGTTGGAGACCAGACTGGGCAAATATAGTGAGACTGCATCTCTACAGAAAATTTCAAAAAATTAGTCAGGCATGGTGGCATGAGCCTATAGTTACAGCTACTTGGGAGGCTGTGGTGGGAGGATTGCTTGAGCCCAGGAGTTGGAGGTTACAGTGAACAGTGATTGTGCACTGTACTCCAGCCTGGGTGACAGAGTGAGGCCCTGTCTCAAAAAGAAAAAAAAAAGTTTAAGTCTTGTGAAAACCAGCTTATTACAGAAAACTTTGAAATCCAAAGTTTTGGATTTCTTAACCATTCCCCTTTTTTTTATTCCAGGAACTTTGATTTTGAGGATGTTTTTGTGAAGATTCCCCAAGCAATTGCTCGAGTGTCCAAGGAAGCTGGAGTTGAAAAATTCATTCATGTTTCACATCTGAATGCTAATATTAAAAGCTCTTCTAGATATTTGAGAAATAAGGTAAGTAAGTTGATTTGGGAAGTGGTTCACAGAGCTAGAGTTTCTTGACCCCTTTGAAAAATGATTTAACTGAGAAGCGTTTCTTATCAGCATATCCAGAATTAAAAGGGTTTCTAATTCTCCATATCCAAAACTAGGGGTGTGTGTGTATGTGTTGTGACGTTTTGGTTTAGTGCCTTCTTTTTTCAGGGAACTATGCTAAAGGGCTTCAAAGTTGGATAGACCATAATCAGTACTGGTTCTCAGATGCTTAACGTTTCTTTGGGGCATAATAGAATTACATAGAAATCATCATCAAAGGTTGAGTATGATTCCTGCCAAAGAAGTCATACCTGTATCACTTACCATAGTTATAGGACCATCTTTCTTTCTCAGATGCCTTGCATAATAATTGTTTTATGCCACTCTTAAAGGGGTGATGTGAAGGTTGAGAATGACAGGGATAAATATTTGCCAGGGGAAATGACTATTTACATAGTACTTAGGCTCCTTGTACTCCCAGAAACGTCATGCCTAGGGATTGATCTCTCTAGTTTGGAATCACTCTATAACCTGAAATGTCTTTGTTATTAGGGGCTCAGAAGAGCTATCAGTGTCTGGGACTGCCCTTAACATTTGGTTTCTGCCGTATGAAAGCCCGTTTTGAGTCATACTATTAAGGACAACAGAGTTCCTTGGCAGTAGCTCCAACTTTTTAACCCTGTGCATTCATTTATTGAACAAACTATTTATTGAACATCTGCTATGTGTCACATATTGTGTTAGGCACGGAGGATATAGTAGTAAATAAAACAGACGTGGTCCTAGCTCATATTAAGTTTGTAGTCCGTTAGGGAAAATAATCCTAAATGCACCAAATATTACAAAGTAGCAGACTATTTATTCCATAGGGAAAAATTTTACCCTGATTTCTCTCCTTTCTTCATCATTGTAAGCTTCCATAAAATAAAAATGGGGAAAAAACCAATAAAAACTATAAGGGGCGTGGCATTTTTGTGTGTTATTTAAAAAAAAAAAATCTGTGTAACTGAGTTTTATGAATCATACCATTACCTGTATCTGGAGGAAAATATAAGCTTTGAAATACGGGCTGTTTCCTGACAGTGGAAAGAAGAGAAGCTTTGTTCACTTATCTCAGAGTTCAGAACAGTTTTGTGTGGTTATTTGTGTAGGCTGTTGGAGAAAAAGAAGTGAGAGATGCATTTCCAGAAGCCACTATCATAAAGCCATCGGACATCTTTGGAAGAGAAGATAGATTCCTCAATCATTTTGCAAGTATGTATTTTTTTTCAGTAGAAGAGAAGGATACTGACTAACCAAGGTTAAGTTAAGGACAAGCTAGCAGTATTCTCTGATTCACAGACTAAGGTTATATGTTTTTTTCTCCTCCAATTGCCTTTTTCTTCCTTAAGGTTATATTTTCACAATCAAAATGGTCTTGTTACTCAATATCATAAGAAGCAACTTAGATTAATGGAAAGAGTATGAAATTGGGAGTCAGAGGCTTGAGTTTAAATCTTGGCCTAACTAGCTCTGTGATCTTGGCAGGATATTAGAATATCATACAGAATAGTTTCAGTGCCCTAAAGTTCCCTGTGTTCTACCTGTTTATCCCTACTCCCCTACCCACAGACGCAACCACTGTTATTTTTACTGTCTTTATAGTTTTGCCTTTTCTAGAATATCATATAATTTGAATCATATAGATCAACTTTTTACACAGTATGCATTGTTCCTTCGTGTCTTTACGTGGCTTGATGGCTCATTTCCTTACATAGCTAAGTAATATTCCACCATATGGATCCCATTGTATTGGATGTTTGTTTATCTAATTTTGATGTTTTTGTCTTATTTTTCCTCCTATTGCTTGTATCTGCTTACATTCTGTATTAATTTCTACTTTTTTAAAAAGCGTGTGTTAAAATATACATCATATAAAATTTGTCATCTGCTATGGACTAGATTGTGTGTCCCTCCCAAATTCATATGTTGGCACCTCAACCGCTAATATGACTTTGTTTGGAGATGGGGCTTTTAGGAGGTAATTAAGGTTAAGTAAGGTCATAAAAGTGGGATCCTAATTCAGTAGGATTGGTGGCCTTTTAAGAAGAGGAAAACAGAGAAGTCTTTTTGTCTCCGGGTGCACACACCGAGCAAAGGCCATGTGAGGAAACAGGAAGAAGTAGGCTGTCCACAAGACAGAAAGAGTGCCCTCACCAGGAACTATGTTGGCTGGCACCTTGATCTTGGACTTCGCAGCCTCTAAAACAGAGAAAATAAATTTTTGTTATTTAAGCCACCCAGTCTATGGTATTTTGTTATGGCAGCTTGAGCAGACTAAGACAGATTTTGGTACCGAGAAGTGGCATGCTGCTGTAACGAATACCTAAAAGTGTGGAAGTGTCTTTGGAACTGGGTAACGGGTAGAGGCTAGAAGAGCTTTGAAATGCATGTTAGAAATAAGGACATTAAGGGCAGTTTTCCTAAGGTCTTAGATGGAAATGAGGAACATGTTATTGGAAACTGGAGGAAAGGTGATCCATGTTATAAAGTGGCCAATAACTTGACTGCAGTGTGTTCTAGTAGAAGGTAGAACTTTCGAGTGATGAAATTGTTCATTTAGGTAGTGTCTGTGGTTTTTTTTTTCTTTCTTTTTTTTTTTATTGGGGGAAAACTACAAAGCATTTACAGTACAATGTTTACAGTCACAATTTGTAGTGAACTGATTTCCCAAAATATATTACCACTCAAGTTGACTTATCTTGTTACATTCAAA
>CAUYRT010021897.1:0-56063 GCA_963574885.1 Lepilemur ruficaudatus
GTGGGGTGGAAGCAAGGATTGACTGCTAACAGGAGGGAGTGAGCTATGGGGTAACAAAAATGTTCTAAAACCAGATTGTGGTGGTGGTTGCACAACTCTGTAAATTTATTAAAAATCAATGAATTGTGTATTTTGTTGTAAAACGATTAAATTTTAATGGTACATAAATTACATCTCAATAAATCTTTTTAAAAACAGTATAACAAGGAACATTTTAGCATCGTCACATAAGAAATAAGGAAACAAAGAGAACAAAAGAGAAAAACTAAAAAAACCATCCAGAATCCAAACCATGTAGCATAAATCATGTACTCTCTTTTCTTCTTCAACATAAGTGAACCAGCCTGGAGCTTGCTGTTTTGTTTCATTTTAAAATTCTGGTTGACCAACTGAGCTGTAAATTCTGTGTATGAGACAACAAAAAAGAAAGATGTATTTGAAGTTGCCTTTATAAGAAGGATAGCAAAGGTATTGATGAACCCTGTGAAACTTCATCGACATGGCATGATAGGTGTCTCAGTGGCATTGAATGGGATTGCCAATCAAATGGCACCTTCCAGAAGAGGTTTTATAGATACCTAAAACTGATTTCATTGTTGTAGTGAGGAGTCTGACTCGATGTTTTTGTAATTGGCTGCTGACAACTCTTAAGCCTTAACCCTCCCCTTTTCCCCTGTGCCCTACATCTGGGCCAATGGACAGGAAAGCCTGGATGTTCCCTCATTTGGCACAGGTGGGAGAGTCAAACCAGGCAATTCTTTTTCCTCTGAGCAGGAACCGTCACTCTGGCCACACTCTTTAGCTTCACTAAAAACCCAGGCCTGTTTTCCTTTATTTCTCAAGTTATTACACACTTGCTGAATTAAGTAATAAAGCTCCTCATTCCCTCTTTGTATGTGTGTGTGGTATCATCAGTCTTGACATTGGAATCTAACTTTGAATAAGAGTCCATCTGCCTCTGCAGGTGACCATCAAATTTGTCTTCTGTCATAATGGAACCTATTGAAAAAATGTGAAGAAAGGAAAAAGATAGAAAATTTCTAAATCCTTTATCTTACACTTTGATTTTGTGTTTAGCGGTCATGGTTACTCTCTTCTTCAATATTTCTTCCCCCTTCATATTTACTAAAACACTATTTTTTTTGTTCACATTGACAATAAACCTAATTATAAGAGAAAAAAAATTCACACCTCCACAGGTCCCTTACAGTGAAAGGAGTCCCTTTGACCAGGTTCTTTTCTTTCTTTCTTTATTCATTTATTTAATTAATTAATTTATTTATTTTTAAACTTTGGGGTGTTCATCTGAGCCAAATATTTTTTGCTTTGTTTTGTTTTTATTTCAATAGATTTAGGGGTTACAATCATTTATTTTTACATGGATAACACGTATAATGTCAAAGTCAGGGCTTTTATTGTACCAAGTTCTGGCCAATGAGTTGTAAGCAGAATTACACAGTATAAAATTCCTAGGAAATTTGCTAATTTTCAAATTTACAAAAATGTGGTTTCTCAGCTATCATATGTCTTTTGTCCCATGACATCCCCCTTCTTTGTGCCCAGAGGGAGAGTATGATGCCCAGAACTGGTACAATTATTGAGTAAGTGTAAAAATGAGTGTTGTGTAAGGCTAATGTACAAGAAATGAGGTCATTGTGGAAAAGGAGTACTAGAGTATCTGCCTCAGGATGCGTTAATGAGGGAAAACAGACAAACAAACCAAAAATTCCTCAAACCAGTAATATTTGGCTGCCCATTAAATCAGTAACATTAGGTTTTCTAGGTGTAATACAGCACAAAGCATATCTTAAAAATATGTATTATACCAAATTGCCTTTCACTTGAATGTGAACTTCACCTTATTTCACCTTATTTTTAATAGTTATTTCTTTAGTAATACTATTATTGCCACCCACATAGTTTATCAAAAATGATATCATGATATATAATCTGTCATCATTTTGATTTTACCCTCAAAATACATAGTAACATAGGATTAGAAGGGGGAGTTCAATTACAGAAATTTGGGGCATCCAGTTTGAAGGAAATGGAATTTTACAAGTATTCTGTCATTTTTCTTTATGTCAAAACCAGAGTTAGCCAAATTTTCCTCAAGGTTAGATGTTTGTTATTCGAAAGTGATCCTTCATGTGTTCACTTCAGTAGCACATGTACCAAAATGGTCTTTCACTTTTTGTTAATTAAAAGCTTATGTAACAAAGAATCTTCATATTGAGGGGTTTGGGAGGCTTGAGATGGGGTTTAAATACATTTAACTAGGCGGTAAAAGACCTATACAGGGAGAGCTATGAAACACTGAGGAAGGAAATAGCAGAGGACGTAAACAGGTGGAAAACCATACCACGCTCATGTATCAGGAGAATTAACATTATTAAAATGTCTATGCTGCCCAAAGTGATCTACAGATTCAGTGCAATCCTATTAAAATACCAGCATCATTTTTCACAGATCTAGAAGAAATAATTGTACACTTTGTATGGAACCAGAGAAGACCCTGTATAGCCAAAGTAACATTAAGCATAAAGAACAAATTTGGAAGCATCAATTTATCAGACTTCAATCTATATTACAAGGCTATAGTAACCAAAATAGCATGGTACAGGCACAAGAACAGAGACAGAGACCAGTGGAGTAGGCTGTGATGTTTTAAAATGAACTCTATGCTGTAGCATGCCTTTTTCTTAATGATACGGTCTTCACTCATCTTTTCCCAGATTCATCCAATAACCATTTGTTGTATGCCTACTATGGGCAACATAGATGAGTAAGACAGACATAAGCCTTGCCCTCCTAGGGTTCATGGCACATAAGTAGACCATGAGGGCACCCTACGGTCACTGCTGTGATGGAGCAGCACGGGGGGTGGGGGGCAGGACAGGAAAACCTCCCTGGGTTTGGGGACAAGGGGACTTTCCCTGATAAGGTGATCCATGAAGAGCAAATGGAGCTTGACTGTCAAGAAGGTGGGGGCATTCTATGTAGAGGAGATAGTCTGGAAAGACCTGACCCTGTGAGTCTGGCATGTGTGGGGGTTTCCACAGTGGGGAGGGCATTGAAATGTGAGATGGGGAGGGGTGAGAAATGAGGCTGGGCTGCTCCCTGACAGCCCTTGCAAACCATTAGAAACAAACTTAACACCAATTTGCATTTTTTTTTTTTTCGGTTCAAAATACCTTCACAGACTATTCCAGGAGAAATAAGAAAATGACATTTTGCAGCCTCCAAATCCCCTCCCTCAAGGCACAGGTCTGTATGGAAACCCTAAGCAAAGTGAAAACAAAGGGAGATGACTATCATTGCAAACAAATGATGGTTGTTTGCAAATGGTTTATGATGCCTTGTAGGTAATCAGCTAAAAAAACAAACAAACAAAAAAACCACTACGGGCCTGATATTGCTTCAAGATACTAAAATGATGCTTCCCTGCATTTTGTGGTAAGGGTAAAGGTGTCAGACGAAAAATTGGGACATACATCCCTAGGTGCCAAGTTCAAAATGCAGCTCCCAGCGAAGGGGCTCAGGTTTAATTTAGTTAGCAGTCTGGGGATCAGGGCCTGAAGTCAGAATTTATGATCCCTTCAAACAGGCCAATCCCATTACCACCCATCCCTGATTCCATGCCCATGCTTGTTTAGCACTGCAACGTGGGGCGAGAACGGGAGGCCTCACAAGAAACTGCCTGCCAGGGAGATGGAAAAACCAACCACAGAGCGCACTTATGTGAAAGGGCTTCCTGCTCTCCCTGCTGCCCCCTCGTGCCCCAGACAGAACAGTCGCTCAGTGTCCTTTGGGTTTAAGACAGTTTTATTTAAAGTGCAATTTACTGAACACCAAAAAAAAAAATAAAGGTTGAATAACCCCTTTGAGCCACTTTATTACTTTCCCTCTACACCTATGATGTAAACTCCTTTGCCAATATAGCCATTTTAATTTCTTAGATTTGTATTTTATATTAGAGTCCCAGCTGCATGAAGAAACAGAAAAAAAAAATCAAAGATACCACTCTAAATGTAATTGGGACAGGTTTTACAGGTGTTAAATGTTTTTATTTTTTAAAACAAGAGAAAGTAGCTCCTGTCTGGGTTTCTATCTATTCAGTCTCTTCTTTCTCCAAGGACAGCAATGGAAGTCCTTTTTAAGATGTGGAGTGCCAGCTATCATCCTTATCGACACAGCTTCCACCACCACCAGGTCACCCTCCACCCCACTCCCTCACCAGTTACTGAGCATGCACCACTGCAAAAGATGCTTCCCAGATGCAGCCTCAGAGTCTCCTGCCAACCTGGCAAGGCAGATATTGGTATCTCCATTTTATAGATAAGGAAACTGAGGCTTAGAGACACTAGTTTACCTTAGAGAATAAAACCCATGCTGTGGACTTGGGTGTCAGATAATTTGCATTTATATTCTGGCCCTTTCATGTTCACCTAGATGATTTCGAGTTTAACCTTCAATGCATCAGTTCCAATCAATAAAATGGCAACAGTAATAGTATTTACTCTATTGACAGTTAATTAAGACAATCCATGCTGTGTTCATCACAATGCCGGCTACGTGGTATATTTTCTAGAAATACTGGCTAATTATGATTATTAGTCATCATCATCATTATTATTGGTGTTGTCAAAGTTTGCATCGTTATTAAGAGGTAAATTTGGATTTAACAACAACTTCTGATTCCAAAACTCAATGTCTTTTCACTGTACCACATTGGATGAGGTCCTTTTCATACATGATTTTGTTTACTCTGCCACCACGCTACACCGGAGAAGTGATTAACTCCATTTTATAGATGAAGAAAGTAAAGCCGGAGGGTCAAGTTATTTGCCTAGGATGGAAGAGCTAATAAACGGGAGACTTCATGTCCCCATCTCTCTCTAACATACGACCACAGCCTAGATTCTTGGCTACATGGAGTTAAGAAATGCAACTGGAGGGTGTTTTGAAAGGCTGTTCATCTGGGACAAAATTTCTTCAGCCAAAATTGATGCTCAACAGTCTTGTGCTTTCTGAATATGTATTCTGCTAATCCACGCACTGAACCTTGGGATCTTCTTTACTCAAAGAACTAGTAGCGCCAGATCCTCTTGTGAGACAGGTTTACAGCAGCAATTAGTTACACACTGATCCCTGACAAAGACTCCTGGCACCAGCTCCCAATTCTCTTCACCTTGGGAGGTTGCCAGCTGTGTGGGGCCAGCAACACATGCTGCAGCCCAGCTGGTTTCTTAGGAAAGAAACATTCCCGGCCCTTTGGAGGAAACCACGCACTGATGGCTTTAAAGACAAGCTGTGTGCTATGCGCTGCGACAGAACGGCGTTGATTAGGAGAGCCCTGGGTTTCACTTTGGGCTCTTCCCCTCACTAGATATGTGTTTTGAGGCAAGCACCTTACATCTCTTCCCTGTGAAACGGACAGGCTGGTTTATAGCAGAGATTTAACTAATGCTCCTTGCCTGAGTAGAGGCTGAAGGACCATAATCTCTGCCTGGCCTTCCTGCCTTCCTTCTTCATCCATTAACTTATCTGATCAATAAATGTTAATCCTCTGTTAAATGGGAACCCAAGCTACCAAGTTGCACATCTATTATGTTATTATATATTTGATATAGCATAATGTATAATAGTTCTATGCCATTAGTCACATTGTGATCACAGAGACCACCCTGTGAACAGCACCACTGTGCAACTCGGTGGCCCCACTGTGGATATAAGTGGTGACCATGGTGAACAAATGTTCTCTGTCCTCACAGAACGTGTAGGCAAACAGATTGCTTTAAAGGTGGACAGAGATTATTCATTCATTTACTACCTGAGTGCCTACTGTGTGCAAGGTAGTGTGCTAGACATGCAAAACTGCATTGGAAATTGTAAAACATAATACAAGTATCTCATGAATAGCTATTTTCCTCTCAATATCTCCTTCTAAATACTTGTTTTTCTCTACCTCCAGATTCACTCTTCTCTCTTTTATTCACCCCTGGGTTCCTTAACATAGTGCCCAGAGCAGAGCAGACACTCCATCATTGCCATGTTGAAGGAGTGAATGCTTCCACGCTTTTGTGCAATTTCACTTTCTTCCCAGAATGCTCGTATCCCTATTTATTGTCTGGACAAACATTTGTCTTGCTTGACTCGGCTCAGTGGCAACTCCCCAAGGAAGCCTTCCATCAGGTATGCAGTGAGGGGTGGCGACTTCTCTGTGCCCCCGGAAATCCCGTACCTCCCTCAACTGCAGAGTCTATTACACTGTTACTGTCTCTCACATTTTTTCCCTTCTTCCCTAGACTAAGCAACTTCGAGTGCAGAAATAGGGTTAAGAACACGGGCTTTGGGTTAAAGTCTTGAGATGGAATCCTACCTCTATGAATTCGGGCTCTGTCACTTGATAGCTATTGCAGTTCTCTGTTCCCCTATTTCCTGGTAAGTGACGTTAGGATAGAGCTATTCACATCACAGGACTGCCACAGACATTAACCCTGGCCTGGTGCCTGGCACAAAGCAAGCCAACAATAATGGTATTTTGATGAAGGTAGTCGTGATATGGATAAAGGGGGTGATGAGGAGGAAGAGGAGGAGGAGGAGGATGTTGATGATTGGGCTTATCATGGTAATTTTGACAGTGTTGAACGGACTGTCTGTGGTGAAGAGTGCATGTTCAGTAATATGTACAGAATCCATTGACCTGATAGCTTCAGATGAGAACATTGCATCAGTTCTGATACGTGGCATTTTTAGTTTCCAGTAACAGAAATGCTTCCCTTTTGGCCTCCTTGCTCTGCATTCACTGACATGAAGTACCCATGGAGCTTTCACTCCAGTCTGCACCCCTTGGCTACTCATTCTGTGAAATTACCCTATGAAGTTACCCTTCACCCCCACCACCCCCCTTTCCCCCAGACCCCACGCTCGCTAACAATGTGATTAACAGTTCAGAACAGCGGACACAGGAGGCCCTCTGTGGACACTTAGTTCTGCCCTGCTTCGGCTCAATCCACACACCCATTTCTACTCCCTCCCAGAGGCTCCTCTTGGCTGCCAGTGTAATCTGAAAAGTGTCAAAGGAGACTTTAGTGAGGCAAAAAATAGGACAAAGGCAAGAAGATGGAGATCGAGGCCTTGAACTGGTCCTATGGGTGCTGGGCCAGATGTCGTTACTCCGCTCAGGGACACCAGCTTGAGTGAGGCAGCCAGAACAACTGAGGGGCAGAGGGAGGCAGGCTCTGCCGCCTAGAACGCATGGCTTAACAGAACATTAACTGAGACTTTTCTTTGTGTTCATAAGATGTCAAGTCAGATGATACTGGTAAAAAGAAAAAAAAAATCATAGGCAATTGCTTGGCTTTGAGAGGAAGTAGATGACAATGGGGAGTGAGGTGGTCTGTTTCTCTGATCTTTAAGATGTATAAGCTTTGGGTCCTCGAGAAGAATGTGTAAGCTTTTAACTCATCGAGGCCAAGGCAAAAATGTTATTTATTGCCATTGTAGTTGTCATCATCATCATTGTTATGTAGCTATAGAAGCCATCAGGAGGGAGGTCAGTGAATAAGAAATAGACACTGCTTTTTCCTAATGAACTTCACAATCTAGAGTAGGAGAAATTAAATAGATATTTATGCAAATAATATTTTTACAACTGTGATACATACTCTGAAAAAAATTGCGGTTACCTAGTGGTCAGGATAAGCTATGACTATGATAAGCTGAATAATGTCCCCCCAGAAACTTTGGAGATGGTGAGATTAGCCTAGGTTATCCAGGTGCACTCAACGTAATTACAAGGGTGCTTACAAAGAGAGACCCTGAAAGGCTATAGTCTTAGAAGATACAAGGATGTAAGCAGAGAGAAGATGCCATGTGGCTGACTTTGAAGCTAGAGGAAGAAGCCATAGATCAGTGAATGTAGGTGGCCCCTAAGCCAAAAAAGGCAAGGAGGCAGTTTCTTTCCTAGAGTGAGCCTCTAGAAGGAACACAGCCCATTCATTCATTTTAGAATGAATCTGACTTCCTGTAAGAGAATGAATCTGTGGTGCTTTAAGCCATCAACTTTATGACATTTTGTTACAGCAGCAACAGGAAACTGATATACATGCTGTGATAGAAAACTTTGAGATATATAGTAGTCAGGTAGGCAACCAAGCAACCTCCAAATCTCTGTGGCTTAACCTAAAGTTCTCTCTTCGCTCTTACACACACACACACACGCACGGGTGTGTGCTACATGTCCAGCATAAATCAGAAGCAGACTCTGCTCCTCACATTCACTGAGGGACCCACTATTCAGTGATGCCACCATCTCTACACATGACTGGGGAGTGACAGCACAGACACCCACACTTATCTGCAGGTGCCTGAAACTTCAGTTCCACTCACAGCCCATCGGCCAGAACATGTGAAAAGACCCCAATCTAACTATAGGAGAAGCTGGGAATTGTTAGGAGAGCAAAGGAAATGTCTAGTGAGCAATTACTATGTTTGTCCACAGTGCTATCAAGGTGGTTTTGGAAAAATTCTACAAGGAAATGGCTTTTGAACTGGAGGATAAGAGAAATTAGCTAGATGAAGAGACAGGAAATCTGAAAACATGCCAATTGTGGGCAAACTGTAGTAGAATGAAGGGGAAAAAATAAATGAAGATGGAAGTCTGTTCAATTTTGGTAAGTATAATTTTTTCTCAGGCAAGATCTACGTGATCATTCATAGTCAATTTAACATATATTTTCCCAAACAAGATAAGCCACAAAGGCATGAAAACTATTTTCCGTATCAGATTTCTGTTTTGAATAAAATCTCATCTACTCATTTGGTGGGAAGACTACTTAATTCTATTTTTCCCATTTTTTAAAAAGGAGTCTTATGGGGTCTGGGGACTAGCAGACACTTTAAGATTTGCCCTCCCCCCTTTTATTGAAGTATACTTTACACATCAATCATTACTCCATTTTAAGTGTACAATTAAATGATTATTAGTGAATTTACCAAGTTGTACAGTTAATCACATAAATCAGTTTTAGAGGATTTCCTTTCCCCTACTGATACCCTTAATTCTCATCCCCAGCTACTTTTCAAGCATGCCCCTCCCCTCCACAGTACCCATCACATCCCTCAGACGTGGGTCTACCTCCCACCTCCTGAATTCCTAGTGAACACTACCAGCATTTGAGCCCCATAGTGTTAATCAGTCAGTACCAATTTGATGGCGAGTACATGTGGGGTCTGTTCTTCCAGTCTTGTGTCACCTCAGTTTGAATAATGGGCTTAAGCTTAATCCAGGATAATATGAGTAGTGCTAGCTCACTGTCATTTCTTAAAATTGAGTAATATTCCATTGTAAACATATAACAAATTTTAATAATCTACTCATGAATTGACAGGCACTTGGGTTGTTTCCACGACCTAGCAATAGTGAATTGTGCTGCCATAAACATTCAGGTGCAGATGTCTTTATCATAGAATGTCTGATGCTCTTTTGGGTAGATGCCTAATAATGCTATTGCTGGATCGAATGGTAATTCTATTTTTAGCTCTTTGAGGAATCTCCAAATTCTTTTCCACAGAGGTTGCACCAATTTGCAGTCCCACCAGCAGTGTAAGAGTGTTCCTGTCTCTCCACATCCTTGCCAGCATTTGTTGTTTTGGGACTTTTTGATAGAGGCCAATCTCACTGGGGTTAGGTGGTATCTCATTGTGGTTTTGATTTGCATTTCTCTAATGATTAGAGATGTTGAACATTTTTTTATATGTTTGCTGGACATTATTCTGTCTTCTTTGGAGAAGTTTCTGTTCATCTCCTTTGCCCTCCCCTGTTAAAATTTTCCCCAACCTTAGGTCTGGTCTGGGTGCTAATAGCTCAAGTATGGAGATTTCCAGTAGAACTCCATGACCTCAGTATTCCAAATTAATATACAGTTGAGCTTAGTAATTTAAAAACATACCTTCATGAGCCCTTACATATTCAATCAATTCTACACCAAATGAGAACTTGAAAAATGAACAATGAATAGCTGAAAAGGGAGCGGCTTCTCAGCACACCAATTCCATGAAACCCAAGGACACAATCTGAGACTCTGCTTGGAAAAACAAAAGTAGTTTTGACCATACACAAGCCCCAGGGAAAATGGCATGGCCAAAACATTCTTACTGTTCCCCAGTAAGTCTTTTCGTCTTTTTCAGAAAAGATGTTTCTTCCTTAGCATGCATTCACAATGAAAAACTGATAAATCTCCCAGCAGAAAAACAGAGTCTGGCAACACCCTCCATTAGAAAACGTTGTTCCAAAATATAGCTGCAACTGGTTCAGTACTTTCCAATCAAGTCCTTAAAATATCAACAGGTGAAGGCATTCATCCTTACCTGGTGGGCTACAAATCTCCCTTATCCTTAACCAGAGCTGAAGAGACGTTTATGTTGACTGTAAGCTTCACAAAACCCTACTTCAGAGAGAATATTTCACTTCTAGACTCACTGTTGGGAATGTTTGCCATAAAACCCTGTGTTCTACTCCAGCCCAGAAGTGCCATGCAGAGCTGGGGGCTGTAATGCAAGAGGAGGAACCCCAGTCACTGCCTTTCCAGGCACCAGCCCTGGGTGAGAAGAGGCAGCATCCACCCAAAGGAAGCTGTGTAGTACGGGTTTGCCGTAAGGGGTCCAGGGTTTCAAATTTCAGCTCTACCCCTTGGGACATTCCTTAATCCCCTGAGCCTCAGTTTTCCTATGTGAAAGTTGGACTAATGATATCTGGATGTCTGTTACCAAAATGGATCAAATTTTAATATATTTCATTAACATGGAATGCCTTCTTTTGGTCTAGTTCTCCCAACTAGAGAGGTAGGTGAGAACCAATCTTGGCCATGGCAGTAGCACTCTATGTGACTTTGGGCAAGTCTTCAGAATCTTCATCTATAAAATGATGGGTTGAATCAGAGAGTCTTCAATTACCACTCCAAATACCGACATGCAAAGATTTTATACCTGACCTCAAAGAAGAATTTCTAGCTCATGGGAAGGTTTAAGAAGATGAATGAGGGTTGTTTCTCTGTATTTAATATGTCCTGACAAAATGTTTCATTATTTTGATTAGTCTTTTAAAATTTCCCCAGGAGTTTGTTGTTTTAGATTTTACAGATGTGAAAAACCAAAACCAAGAAGCCAGTGGTCAGAGAGGAATACTGACCGTGGTCCCAAATCATTTCCGTCCGTTTCTCATGCCGAGTGGTAATAAACACTTCTCAGGTTTCTGCTAAGCACAGCTGTTGTTTTTGGAGATGTTAAAATAGCAACGTGACACAAAACACCTCCCAGGGTGATGGGGGAAGGGCGCTGCACGGAATATTCACATGAATTCACTTAATTTTTTGATTATTAGTTTGCTAGGGCTGCCATAACAAGTACCACAGACAGTGTGGCTTGAACAAGAGAGATTTATTGCCTTACAGTTCTGGAGGCAAAAGTCCAAGATCGAGGTGTCAGCAGGGCTGGTTCCGCAGCAAGTGTGCCAGGCCTCTCCCCTACGGCTATCTTCGCGTTCACATGGTGTTCTCCCTGTGATTCACACTGTCTCACCTCTCTGTGCGTCTCTGCGTCCTTCTCAGTGGCAGGTCGGTGTCTGCAGATGTCACCCTGTCTTACGACGTATTCCTTAGCAATGGGATTATTAAGGAAATGCCCTCTGGATTTGCTCTCGAGGCCTTGCTAAGCGGTGTTCCACAGGCCTTTAGACCTGGGTTCTGCAAAAATAAGCCACTTATAAGCTTGGGAAAGTCCTGCTGTCCCCGCATGTCAGAGCATGACAAGACTTTAGGAATATTTAGTCCAACCTCCCATTTTAGAGGTGAAGCCCTCAGCGGCCCCGTTGGCTTACAGGATAAAGTACATATGGCATCAGTGGCCTTCAATACTGCATCCCTCTTTACTTCTCAGGAGTCCATTCTGGCTACTCAGTTCTTTTATTTTCTGCTCCAGTCACACCTAACTGCAGGAATATCCCCAACCCGCACCCACCGTTGCTCTCCTCTGCTCCTTCGTCCATGCTGCCCCCTCTGCCTTCTTTCCCTCTGTCCCTGACGAAATGCTACTCCGCCTCTGGCACTCGATGAGCCCAGGATGAGCCCCCTACCCTGGGTCAGGCACCCGTTCTCGGGGCTCCCGTCAAAGCTTGCACCTTTCCTCATCATCTTGCTTTTTATTGAATACCAAAACTCTGTTTTCTTGACACTCTCCCCTGCCAGGCTGAACAACTAGGTGGCATCTAAGACAGGGCCCAACAGTAGGGTCTACTGAGCGGATCTTCCCACCCCGAGTTCACCCTCCAAGTAAACAGGAACATGTGTGGCGCATCCCCCATAAATGAGGCACGCTGGGTACGTAGTTATGAAGTGTGTTGATGTTTTCTGCCTCGGGGCCTCACGTTTCTTTGTAAAATGGGAGTTGTGAGCCTGGTTAGTATTTGAGAAATCTCCTACCTCCTGTATTTTATAGTTTCATGATTTGCTCAAATCGCTTGACTAACAATAGACAAAGGAAAACTTAAATATAGTTCAATACAGCCCCAATGCTCATCCATCAACAATTCAAGCACCATTTTTTAAGCTTTCTGACTGATCAGCTATCTCAGCTCAAAAATGCTACAATTTTCTCTCGCCAAGACTATGTTTCCTGAAGGGAAGAACGCCAGGGAACGGGAGGCCAAGTTTTAAAACCATCACAGTAACGTGTACTAAACACCTACGATGCCCCAGCACCACTCTAGATAGTGTAGATACATTTAGATTACACCTCCTGCCCGAGGCGCTCCCTTGAACTCTAAACTTGAATATCTAACTGCCCCTCAAGCATGTTGCGTCTGAAACTGACTTCTGATCTCCTTCCAAATCTGCTCTGTATTAAGTCATCTCAGTAAATGTTGGCTCCATTCTTCCGGGTAGTCCAGCTTCACACCTTGGAGTCATTAGCAATTCCTCATCTGCTTTAACATGATTTTGCCCACTCCATCAGTACGTCCTGTTGACTCTGCCTGTAGTATGTATTCAGGATCTAACCACTTGTAGCCACCTTCACTGCTGAGACTGCTCTGAGCCATCAGCCCCTCTTGCCTGCATTACTGCAGCAGTCTCTTACCTAACTGGTCAGCCAGCTTCTGACCTTGCTGTCCCTATCATCTATTGTCAAAGCAGCCGCCAGACGATCCTTTCAAAATGTAAGTTGGATCGTGTCATTGCACCGCCCACAACACGCAGGTAGCCATCCGTCTTACTCAGGAAAATCTCAAGTTTCTGCGGTGGCTCCAGGACCCTCCATGCTCTGACCCCACCACTTCTGACCACTCTCTCCTTCACTTCCTCTGCTCCCACCACTCCTTGAACACCCCAGACAAGCTTCTGCCTCAGGGCCTTTGCATCTGCCATTATCTTTCTGTAGAATGTTCTTCCCTGAGATATTCGCATGACCAATCCCTTACCTCCTTCAAGTGTCTGCTGAAAGGCCACCTCACACTGAGTCTCTCTTGAAATTATCCCGTTTAAAATAGCAGCCTCTCTTGCTGCCCCTCCATCCTTAAACCCTCCCCTTCTTTATGTATCTACATTGCACTTACTGCCATTTGACCTGAATATACATGTTTGTCTTCTTTCACCAGAATTTTAGTTTTATGAAGGCAGGTATTTTTGACTGTTTGGTTCAGTGCTGCATCTGCAGCATCTAAAGCAGGACCTGACCACACAAAGCAGGTGCTCAGCAAATATGTATTGAGTAAATGCATATTTTGTTGATTAAAAAAAAAAATCCGTCTTTTAAGATGAAAAAACACCCATATTTCTCTTTTGATCTTTTTTTTCCTCTCTCTGAGCAGAAGTTGTGTAATCATATTAGCTTACCCCATAAAAATGTTATTAGGTAACAAACATGCCCTTTTGTACATTTTTCTCTAATTTGCCTAACATTCTACCTGTTGTAATCCTTGCGAGCCATGGCTTACCTGGCTAGGATAAGTGCCTGGCTTATCCTAGGCACTCAGTAGTTGTTATTGACAAATCTAAGCTCACGCCGCAGCTCTGCTACGTACCAGCTGTGTGGTATTGAGCGAGTGATGACGTGCTGACCGTAAATTTCCTCACCTTTGAAAAGAATGGGGCAATGGCATCGACCTCACTGTGCTGTCACGTAGATAAACTGAAATAATGAACGCCAGCGCAGATCCCGGTCCATCAGAGACAGCAAATACGTCAGTCTCCTTTTCATACAAGTACACTAAATCTACTCAAACTGGCATTCTTCCACCGAGGAGGAGGAGTTTCTCAAGTTGCTAAACAATACGGTGGAGGGGGCAGCGGGGAGAATTCAGAGGAGGGAGATGAAGCAGCACCAGCGTGCCCCTCATTCACCCTTTTCCAAAACTCAGCTGTTTGGACTTAAGTGGTCTGCCGCAGAGAGACACGTGCCCTGCACCAAAGGGGAGCTGCTCCTAACCAGCAACAGCTGAAATGAGTCCTCTGTCCCGATTTAAAACCAAACGTCCGGGTGGGAAGCCACATGATTCACAGGAGAAAATGACTCCAAACGTATAATAAAGGCGATATGGATGGACACACACACACACACGCAAGACTGACTTATTGAAGAGGGGACTCGAGAAGAACGGGAAATTGAAGGAGGAAAAAGGAAGGTGTGGTCACTCAGGCGAGAAGTCCCCAACCGTGCCAACAGCACTCAGCGTCCCGACAGGCAGGGAATGCCACCTGGCTCGGTGCGGGGTGCTTCCCCAGGGTCATCTCTATTTTTACAAGCACCTCCAATAATCTCACAAACTAGTTATTTCAGTAGTAATTTTCACAGTTAGGGTCCCAGGGCTGCAGAGGGGGACTACACTCGCCCCAGGGCATGCAGTTAATAAGGAGCGGAGCCCAGTCTAAAACCACAAAACAGCATCAGTAGCCGTCCTCCTAGTGCCAAGCCCTGCCCTCTGACCACTAATCACCGCAGAGGCTGGACACAGTCCACAAGGGCAAGTAAACACAGACAGAAGCTGACAGGCACTTAGCGGATCCAGGAACAGGTCAGAAGTCCAGCTCACTGGTCAGAGCTCAGACCCCTCATGCCATCGTGCCTCGGCGCCGTTTGTCCCTCACGTACCAGGTGGCACAGGACCCAGCACGCCCCTCTTCACTCCCACCTGCCCTGAGCAAGGCCAGCGTGAGCTGAGCAACGCTGACACCGACACACTTACTCCTGTCCAGGAGGAAGAACGCACAACCTTTCCCCACGGCTCTCCAGGGGGAGACAATTGACCCAGCAAGAAAGGACACAGGAAGTCCACAGCAAAACCCACGTGCCTTACCTCTTCCATTGTTTTCTTCCAAGGTAGAGTCTGGGAGACAAACCCAGCTTCTCAGAGCTGGATCCTGGGGCCAGCCGTCTGCTTTCTTCTGCCTCTGCTGGCCAGGGAGCAATCACTTCCCCCGGCTGCCCGGGACACACCTGCGTCCAGGCTCCCAACCTGCCCCACCTGGGCTGTGGCTCCTCCCTCGCCTGGGGCTGGGCACAGGCCGCCTGCATCCTCTGGGCTTGGCCAGGACCGGTACCTGCAGGGGCATGGGGGGAGCCCTCTTCCCATGCTCCCCCACGCTCGGGGGATTTCACTCTGTGCCTGCCCTGGCGGAGTTGTCAAGGAATGGGGATGGCGCAGCTTCTGTTAGCATAGCCTGAGCAGCTGGACAATGTAATTCCATTGGTAACAGCCCCCACCAACTCCGCCCCTGGCGACGGCTACTTAACTTCACAAACACTTTCTCACTCAAGAAGCCAAAGCCCAAAGGAGCCTAAGCTCACAGGGTCATTTAGTGGAGGGCTGAAAGGGAGCTGACGCAAAGGAGCATCTGTTTTTGGCCAGGTCCTGCCTAGGCACTTGGATACATTGCTGTCTGTAACTCCTACAGCAGCCCTGGGAGGTGCTATTCTTCCCATTCTAAAAGGCGAGGAAACTGAGGCTCAGAGAGATGGTAACACCTGCCCATGTTCTCCAGTAGGAGAATCGGGGTTTGAACCCAGATCTGCTGACTCTAAAGTGATTTTGTTTTCCGGGGATTATTTTTGTTTGTTTGTTTTTCTGACAGAGCTGGCACTGGAAATCCCAACCTTGGTTCCCAGTTTGGGGGCTCGCAGGGCTAGTGGCTGTGCCCTGCTTCACGTGCATCACGGGTGACTTTTCTTGCTTTGTGAGGGCTACGTTCTTCAAGTAAAAAGCTGCTCCTGTCCTGGCCAGGGGAAAGGAGGTGCAGGGCAGTGAGGAAACCCCACCTGAGCGCCCACTGCCTCCAACAGGTGATTCCCAAACCTGCCTGGGAATCTATCAAAAATACAGGTTTCAGGGCCCCAATACGGCATTGGATCAATACTCCGGTCTAGGGCCTGGGAGCATGGATTTTATAAAAGCTTTCCAGTCGGTGTACTCTAAACTTTTTTAACGACTCATGGTAAGATGCACCTTTTTACATCATGACTCAGCACACACTCATGCTAAAATAAAAACTTCTCAAAGCAACAATCCCTCTTATTGGGTGTGATCACGCTGGTATTTCCTGTGCTGTTCTGGGCCGTGATATGCCAGTTAATTAAATAAATGGTCACCACACCCCGCCACATGGGCCTCGTCACTCTCAGTTGGATCAACGCTGCTGTGTAGACTGTGCTCACAGTCCGACTGGGGGCCCATTCCTAGAGCTAAATAGGCACAGGCCAGAGGTCATCCGTGGTTTCCTTCAGCAGGCTGGTTCTTACTCGTGCGCATACATTTGTGAGTAACAGGATAGAGGAAGCTCTCCCTGCCCCAGCTGATCACTGGCTGTACGACTGATTGCTCCTTGGGCAAGGGCTCCCCCTCGTGGCTTCAGGACAGTTTGCACTGGAGGAGGGGGTGGAGCAGGCCAGGACTCTCAGCTCCTGGACCTGGAAGGGCTGGGAGGTCTGTGTGATCTGGTTTGGCTCATGGCACGTTAGAGTGCCAGCTCCCAGGATGTAGTAGGCATTAATCACTGGTAGCTGTTAGGGGTGGGGACTGCTTTGCCTTTAGTCTTAAGAACTGTGACTCTTGGAATGGCTAGGTATCCAACTCAGTTCCCCCACTAGCTGTCAGCCTCGGGAAAGTCAACAAACCCCTCTGATGTATGTTCCTTCTCTGCAAAAACTAAATAAGTGGCTGAAGTGTTAGCTTGAGAACTAATGGCCACGCAAAAATCTCCTGATATGGTGCTTAGCACTAAGTAGACACCAAAAATGTCAGTTCCTCTCTTCCTTTCCCCTGTCCTCTCAATCATTGGTGGCTCAAAATCAGTGTCAAAGTGCACAGGGTGCACTTGGATGTGCAAATGAAGTAGCGTTGCTTTATTTCCCTGTGATGATCCCAGTTGGTTCATGAGCCCCGTCCCATGCACAGTGGGGGCTTGCACCCAGCTTGATGCAAGGACTCATGCATGCTTACATCGGAGGGTGGAGACAGGAAAGGTGGGTCCAAAGTGCAGATATTGTGGGGAGAGATTGGGATTTGAAATTGGGGGGTTTAACTAAGTTTAACCAGCTCTCACCACACACTACGAATAAATACTTCAATTCGATAAAGAAGTATAAGACCCAGCTATATACAAGGTGCTTTGGTGACCTGCTACTAGATTTAGGTCATGTTGAATTGTGTCATGAGCTCCACTTAATCGTGGACAAAGAAATGACAGACCGAGCACCTACTGCTGTCAGGAACAGTGCCCCAGACCTTGCAAGCATCACCTGATTTTGTCCTTATTCTGATCCTCTTTTTCCAGCTGAGGAAACTGAGGCACATGCAAGTCAAGTCACCTTTTCTGGGTAACACAGCAAGGGGAAGAGCAGAAATTCCAATCCGGGAAGTCTGGCTCCAGAGTCCACGCGGACAACCACTTTGTTTGTGTCTATTTACATCTTAGAGAGAAGCAGAATAATAAACTCAGAATCTGAGAGCTTGAAGGCTTCTTTGAAGCATTTTTTTTTCCAAACTCAACTTTGAAGGTAGTCTGTGAGAAAACTTAGCAGGTACTTTGGCTGAAGTTAGGCACAAAATCTTTTAGATATTTCTGGTCTTTCAAACCCCTAGCTTCAGTTAGCTGTTCTGGGTAGGAGGAGCTAACTGATGTCATCACCATCACTGCAGTGATGACATGCCATACTCTCCAGTGAGGTCCCATTTATTCTTTGGGGCACTGAGGAGCAGAAATCAGAATTTCCAGCACATTCTAGATGTTTCCAAACCTTACTTGCAGTCTCGGATACTGCTTGAAGCTTTTCAGCCTCTCCTATCATGCCCATTTCAGCCTTTCATTTCTTGGCAGACGTATTACCTACACTTTGTACCATGAGCGATGATTTGTAGCAGAATACCCTGATGTGAAAAAGGAGCATTTAAAAAATATCTGAAAATGGGAAATCATGCGCATTCGCCTCTTTCTAGGGTAAACTTTGAGCATCGTACGTTATCGGATGACAAAGCTGGAATACACAGATTGATGGTCAGAGTTAGGGTGGTGCTGCCAGAGTAACCTGTTATTAATATGGAAATCATTGTTGGTTAGATTAATCATTTCTGAGGATTTTCAGCATAACATGTAATTTATTTATGTATAATTTATATCCTGGTTACTTTCACAAGGGAGAGAAGGAAAGATGAAAGATGTTAACTGTATTGAGAGGCTATTGTGTAGCAGACTACACAGTTTGCATGTATTTTCTTCTATTCCTCATGACGACGTTGTGAGCTAAGAGATGTCAGCCCTGGTTGACAAATGAAGAAAATGAGCTCAAGATGGTGAGGCAGATGTCCTGGCCATGCAGAGTACAGGTCTGACTCACCATTTGAACTCCCCCCCACCCTAATCCATGGCTCTCTCCTCCACTCAATGCTGGCCCCAAAAGGAGCTGAGAGAGTGGATGATGAAAAACCAAGTAAAATAGGATGGTTAAACATGAAGATATTAGCCATGCACAAGACACGATGGGTAGACAGGTAGGAATAGATGAATGATCAGTGCAGAAATACAAGATGATTAATACAAGGTATACAATGAAATATTTAAGGATAAAATGCCTAGAATTATCTTGGAGACATGTGGGTTAAAGAAAAATCTTTCTTCCTTTTCGCCAGTTTTTGAAAACTGTATAATCCAGCTGGTTTCTCTTTTGCCTTGAAGGAAGCTCACATGTCAATTTTGTGCTTATCTCAGTAAATGTCTTAATAATATATAATAATTTAGTAAGAGATTTTTTGAAGGATGCTAAGCAAACATGACCAGGACAAGGTGCTTTCCTTTTAATAGCCTTTTAACAAGAGTCTTAGCACCTGCTTTGTGCCACGTGCCATGCTTGGAGCTGGGGATGGAGCAACCCCTTAGGTTCTTGTAAGGAAACTGTCTTCCTCTGCTGACAGCAGTTATATTATGTATGCATCACTCAAATGAATTATTAAGATGTTTTCTGATATGCTTGTCTTGTTGAGATCAAAGGAAGGCCATCCCCCTGTTGGAAGGAGATGGGGCCTGCCTGGAAGTAGGAAATCATTTTCAATATCAATCATTCCCATGTTCCATCATCCAGAAAAGTGGGTCCTTAATCAGAAAACTCGAGCAGGGACCTCTCATCTCTCTTCGGATTTGTTTTCTTGGGTCTGGACTTCAAGGCATAGTCACACCACATAACTTTAATGTTTAGAGCCTCAGAGTACTAGGACATAGGAGTGGTAGGTCACGCCACAGAATCTACAGGTCAATCAGTGTTTTAGTCTGTTTCTGCTGCTATAACAAAATACTTTAGACTGGGTAATTTATAAACAGCATACATTTGTTGCTCACAAATATGGAAGCTGGAGAGTCCAAGATCAAACCACCAGCAGTCAGTGCCTGATGAGGGCCCAGGCTCTGCTTCCAAGATGGTACCTTTAATGCTGCATGCTCCAGAGATTGGTGAATGTTATGTCCCTAAATTGCAGAAGGCAGAAGGGCTAAAAAGGCCCACTTAGTTACCTCAGCTCTTTATAAGGCACCAATCACATCATCTTCACACTGTTGCATTGGGGATTCTGTTTCAACGTGAATTTTGGAGAGGTCACAGCATTCATAAGATAGCAATTGGTATTTGACTTACAAGTCATAATTTAGATAGCTGATTTCATATGTATTGGAAAGTTCTATTAAAGTCTAAGACTTAGAATTGTTTTCTACATGAGGAATTGAGGAGGTATAGATTTTCTCCTATACTCATGCACATCTCCCCTTTTCTCTCCAACTTGCTCCTCCTTGAATGCCATGCTTATGTTCTGTGGACAGAAGGCATGTGTGGGCATTCCTGGGTAGTAGGAAGTCAGGTGGCCTCTGGCTGTGGCTGCAGTACAGGGGCCTGGAAGACCCATACTGAAGAGTCATAAACTCCATTTTTTAAGAAATGCAAATTAGCAAGCTATGGCATGCTCTCTGTTTATTCCTCATGTGTCACCCCCCGTCTTTGGTAAAATCTGCTGTAAACAGATATTTCATCTTAACTTCAACTCTGCCATAGGGAAAAAGGAAGCATCTTTTGCCCACATTTGGGAGGGCAATGTTCTCTGAGGTCAGCATGGCTACAGTGCTGAGTAACGAGGGACTGCACAGGGCTGAACTGCAGGAAGAGGTTCTATCCTCTCCTCCAGGCTTGGGCTTCTGGGACACAGCTATCCCTCCTCGCATGTTGAGGCTATGGAGGTTATTTTACAAAAGGAGGTAAGGTAGGCAGAGAAAATGCCTTGTGTTCACCAAATCTCATTTTGTATTCCTTTTCTTGGGTATACGAGAAGACTATATTTCCCTGTCTCCCTCGCAGTTAGATGTAAGCACGTGGCTAGGTTCTGGTCAATGGGTGTGGTAAAAAGCAATGAATGCTACTTGTAAGACTGCTCAATCACCCACTTTCTCTCTTCTTTTGCAGCAATCTCAGAGGCCTTGTACTCAAAATAGCACAATCACAAAACTGATGGAGCCTGGATTTTTGAGTCTCTACTTCTAAGGCATCTGCCCAATCATCATTAGATTGTGATATAAATAAATTGTTGCTACTTTAAGCTATTAAAAATTTGGGCATTATTTGTTACTGCAGCATAGCCTATCTTATTCTGACTACTACAACTTTCTTAGAAAACATTTCTTAGAATACATTATTGAGACATAGTAACACTTTGACAGCAGGTTGGTAGGAAAATTAGAGGAAGAGTTGGGTGAGGAGATCAGGAAATTTATCCTGATGTGGGTTTAGCCAGCTTCTTGAGGTGTGAATTGCAGATCAGATTGCAATGCCTAACTGACATGATCGGGGCTGCTGGGATTCACAACGGGCACAATGGTCACTATTTACATATATCATCCTGTTACATTTCTCAATCGTCTTAGCAGGTAAATGTTATTACTCTCATTTTATAGATGAAGAAATTGAGGTACAAAGAGACCGAGTTTATCCCCTAGGGCACACAGCCTGTGAGAAGCAGGACTGGGTTTCAAACTCAGATATATCTGTTTGACGGAGGTAAAGTCGAATTCCATTAGCTACAGTAGTGCAGGTGGTGGCCATACTGAAGCTCACAGGGTGGCGTCATTGTGATTTTTGGGAAGGGACTGTGTCAACTAGTTAGAGAAGAATTACTGGCAACATCTTGGGGATAGATTTCAACACCTAAGGAGAGAAACTGCAGTGCCTAGAAAAGGTATCAGGGTATCAGGCAAACAGACTAGGGTGTAAGGCCTGAGAGAAAGACCAGCAAAAATTGTGAATGGAGGCAGAGATGTGGTTGGTGGGACAAGAAACACACAGTGAGGACTGGGGAACAGGTGAAGCACAATGGCATGCTGGTGACAGAAGATGTATCCCAGAGAATAATGGACACAGGCCAGGGTAACAAGATCAACACCAGACCTCCCATGCTGTGGGGACAGCCCCTACCGTATGCCTATGTGGTTAGGAGGAGCTCAGGGCCTGAGCAGACCTGGGTCCTGTGGTCAAAGATCTCTAGACCTGCCCAGTGCACGGCTGGGACAGGCAGTGAGATGGGTAGAGGAGATACTCGCACTTGTGAACGGATACACTAAAAACCACCCAATTAGTGCTGTAAGAAAGATGAAAAAAGTGCTGTGGAAATGTATTGTATTTGATTTCTGACCAATCCTGGCCCAAACACGTACTAGCTGTGCCTTTGACTGAGTGACTTGTGTCTTTGACCCTCATGTCGCGTCCTAGACTGCCAGCAATCAGGACGCAACAGCTTTGGAGTTCTTCCACCAGCGGTTTATTGGCACAGCTTCACATCTACGACTTATACATGGCGAGAGACGCCGAACGGGAAGTGCGCTCCACTTAAGTACCCTCAGCCAGGACCTCCCCCAGGACGTGTTCTCTAGTGATAGGCAGGACGGAGAGAGCAATTGCGCACGCGCTGGGCACAGCTGCCTCCCAAGCGGGATCCCTGTGCTGCCGGCTCCCCACACCCTCAGCTTCCTGATCTGTAAAAAGAGGCTAATAAACTCAACCCCCAGATGGTTAAGATTATGAAGTGATAGACGATACTTAAAGATCATGCATGGCAGTGGGCACCTAATGGGTTCTTTGCAAAGGCTAGATCATTTCTCTCTATCCTCTCCATAGAGGAGAGGTTGCTACCTCTGGGGTGAAGGAAGGCTTCACAAAGGGAATAAGGATGATCTTTTAGTCCTAAAGTGGTCAAAGCTGGGGCAGTCCAAAGGGACAGCATAGCTTGCATGAAGTTCGGTCTCCAACAATCTATCTCCCAAGCAGGCCCTGTAGGATGATAGTTTAAAATGCGTGGCTTCTGCTCTCAGGAATTGCTGCTGTTGACCCTTCCTCATCCTGAAAGCAGCTCCAGGGACTGTACATCCTTTTCTGCTGCAATGTCTATTTTGCCTGCTCACTGGCTACGCTGTCAGAGCGGCCAGCAGCTCGGGCTTCCTGCTGCCAAGAGCCGGTGCAGCAGCTTGCGGGGAGTGAGGTGCAGCCAGGCCCCACTACCATGGCCCTGTGGGGCAGATCTCAGTAGACTAGCCCTGAATGAGGATGCTGGATGGGACAGACCATTTGGCCCTTGTTCACATTGCAAGATGAGAGCCTTTTGTCATCCAAATGAAGGACTCCCTGGGAAGGGAGGTGGCCTGTGTCAATGAGATCTTGTTTCCCGCTGTCTCCTAGAGTGGAGGATGCTGCCCAAGCCACGGTGCACAATCTGCGTGTACATTAGCCAGGTGGAACTGAGCGTGGAGGTCGGTGTCGTTATTCCAAGGCATTTATCACCGTGGCATTTAATCGCCCGTATAAACATTTGTTGAGTTGAATTACCTCATTTGGTGCTCACAGCCACCCGGTCAAGGAGGCAGGGCACATCATAAATCCCCATTTTGCAGATGGGAGAACCACAGCTCGGAGAAAGCATTTGATCAGGGTTGGATTTGGGGGCTGCGGCATGAGGGGAGGAGGGAGTTGGGAGGTCTGGAGAAGAGTGTTACAAGCAAGCGACTTTGAACCTGGAAGTTTCATGCCTGACATGGTCACTCCGCTCACCTGCTCCCTTCCTCTCTCTTGGCTCCCACCCCCACTCTCTCTGCACCCACACCCACCTCTATGTCCCTAGCCCTTCGTTAATCCAGCACATGTTTACCTAATTTCCACTATGGTCAAGGGTAGGCCAAGACGCACAGTGGGGCACAAAACGCACACTGGCCTCACCCTGGGGTACCTGCGGTCTAGTTAGGGAATCAAACATTAAACAAACAGGGGAATCCCTGCGTGGGTGCTTGTACATTTAAGTGCTATGAAGGAAAACAACAGGGAATATAACAACAGGGCCCCCGCTTTGAAGCAGGCGCTCAAGGAGTCTAGGTCATTCCCGATCTCACTCATTTATGCAGCCAGCAAGTATTTACTGAACACTGACTCAGTGCACGGAGCTAGGCACCGTTCTATGAGTTGAGGACTCACAGGGACCCACGTATCCAGCCACCTGCTGCATTTCTCCCTTGAGTGTTCCACAGTCACCTCAAACTCAACAAGGCCAAGACTTAACCCGTGAGCTGATCCTCTAAACCTGCTGTGAGTGTCATCAAGCTCATCACTCTCCCAGGCAGAAACCGTGGACACTCCTGACTCCCATCCATCCTTCACTTTCCAAGTGCAGTCCGCTGTGCCTCATTTAACCACATTCAGTGCATGCCCACTCGGTGCCTGTGCCTGCAGGAGGTGCCTGATATTCACTGGCACAGAGTAGGCACAGCCATTGCCACCAAGGGACCTACAGTCTAGCTTCACTGCAGGAAAGGACTAGACCTCAGATTCATCTCTTTGATCAGTTTGGTTCTCCCCGTCCACTCTACAGGGGGTCGTAGGTTTAGTCCTCTAGCCCCCCTGCCTCCACTCTCCCACCTCACACCAAATGAATTTCCTCAGTGTTCCCAGACTGATCTTCCCCAAGACACACCCGACCATGACACTGCACCACTGAAGGTCTCTTCTGACGACCTAAGGCCTGCTCTCATCTTGCAATCCAAGCAAGGGAACAGTCCAAGCTCTTTCCCAGGACACACAAGCGCTTCAGGATTGGCCCTGCGGAGCCTCTCCAGCCTCAGCACCTGTCACTCGGTGCCCGACACCTGACACTGAATTTCTTCACTCCTGGGCTCACAGTGCTATGTCCTTCCCCGGGATGTTGGCCTATCCGGTTTCCTCTACTTGGAATGCTGCTCCTTGCTTGTCGGTCACCCACCTGTGCCCTCTGCCCCAACCCTCCGGAGCCGGTGCGGGGGACACCCCCACACTGAGCCTTTCCTGATGACAGCAGGCAGTGATTTAATCGACCCTCTGTTCCCACATTTCTCTCACCATTCACCTCATCACCCGACTGCAACGACAACACCAGCCCCGTTTATATCCATGTGGTAGCTTCCTTGAGTCCCCCACAAACTCCCCACCCTCGCTGCTCTTTCTGAGAATCTTCAAAAGTGGCTTCCCACATGCACCCCAGCCCGGCTGCCACCAGCCTGGGAGTTTCAGGGCTGCCACCACCACTGAGGCCGCCCAGCGTGGCCGCACCAGTGTTCTCGGCTTTGCAGGCGAGGTGCGAGGACCTGTTCGTGCGTAAACTCATTCTATTCTCACAACAGCTGCTAGGTAGGTGCCCAACCCCTTTCAGATGAGGAAGCTGAGACGCAGAGAAGTGAAAGCCGCACAGACCAGATTTTCAGGCTGGGAGGTGCGAGGGCCGGGATTAGCCTCCCGCCAGCCTCAGCGAAAACTGGCATTATTATCCGCTGTGTGGTGGCCAACCCTGGAGCATCTGGACTCTGGCTCAGCCCACCCACCTGCCTCTGTCCCTCTGTCCCTGCATCTGTCTCCCCCAGGTAGACAGTGGGGCCTTCAAGGGCAGAAATTTGGTCTCACTCGTTCCTATCCTCTGTACCCAGCTCAGTGCCTGGCCTGCCATAAATGTTTTCTCAATAAATGTGGCACATTGCAGGTGAGATTTCATTAAGTTGGATTATTTTCTTTTTCTCACTTTAGGGCTAGGCTTCTTCTCCATAGCTGGTCGGCCTTATTCACAGCAGAGCCCAGAAGGCCAGAGTGATTTGAGAGAAGGGGCAGAGGGGTGGGCGGCACCATCCCCCCCGCTGCAGCAGGAGTGCCACCTTCTGGCCATACCCACGTCCTTTCCAAGTGCCTGGTGTCCACTCATTTGGCCTCCAGCCCATGGAAATACAATAACGCTCCAGGCAGCACCGAGGAGCCCGGCTGGCCGTGTGCTGGCCTCACGCGGGGGGGCATTTAGACAGCCGGCTTATTATCCACCTCTTCCACTTGGCCGTGAGTGTGCATCTTCTCTTCATCTGCAAATGGCCCTGCGCTCTGGGACTGCCTGTGAAGAGGCTTCACTCCAGCTGATGTCACTATCAGACCTGAAGAGCAGAAAGTTAGCACGTCCTTTGCCATTGTCCTAAGGGTCCCCGCCAGCAGCCTCGGTTTTGTGGACCCTGCAACCATCCTGATCTTGATTGTCCTAACCTTACTCCCCACACGGTGCCTTCCCTGTCTGTCAGCAGTGCCAATGCCACGCAGGACCCAAGTGCGGGGACAGTCACACAAGGGGCTTGGGATTGGGGAGCCCAGTTAGGAAAAATGTACTGAGTTTGAGAAAAGCTAATTTTGGTCACAGAGAGGGAAAAAAAAACAAGATTTATAGGAAGAGCCATGAAAGTGTCTTGGACAGTGGAAATATAAAACAGTTTATGATAAATACACGTTTGTCCATTCACTGGTTTTATTATTAAGCCAACTGTTCTCAAGAGCTGCTGGATGGGGAGATGAGCTGATGTATGTGTGAGGGTCCAATTAGGAAAACAGAAATAGTGCTAACTACTGGAAACAGGAATTTAATACAGAGAATTGGTGGCACCAGGAGAGTGCTGAGGAAACCCAGAGATGAGCAACAGTTGGGAGCCACGGAGCTGGGGCACAAGACAGAAGGTGGTGTCCTCGGGGCCCAGGAGCTAGAATCTCTTAGAGAAGGCGGGAAGCACTGGAGAGAGACATGGCCACCGGCACGTAAACCTCCCAAGTTCCAGAGAAGGGAAGAAACGCCCTGGCTTCTCCCCTCCTCCCATCCTCAGGCTCCTGCCAGTGCCCCTGTGAGCGGAGCCCAGGCAGAAGGCAGGCAGTGCAAGAGCCCGAGGACCCGACGCCTGTGGGGTGCAGACAGACACGAGCAGGGTAGGGGTGAGGGATGGGTCTGGGGACGGCTCACTTAGGGCAGGCACAGGTGACAAAAATACTACAGGAGAAAATAGACTTCTAAAAGAAACCAGTAGATCAAAAAAGAAAGAGCAATGAAGTCTTTTATTTGTAGAGAGGAGGGGTTAGGAAGCTTTTTGGAGGAGATACCATGAGCCAGGTCTCGAGTGAGGCACGAGGGTTTGAGATGAAAGCGGGGAGAGAAGGCCATTTCACCGGGGGTGGGGGGGGCGGGCGTGAGGGCACAAGCAGGACACAGCTTCCGGAACTTCCTAGGAAGCAGAGAGGTCTGGCAGGAGTCAGGGTGTGTGTGTCAGGACCACAGCCACAAAAGAGGCAGGCACAGGGTGTGCGGGTCAGCGGAGGCTTGGAGTGGCGTGCCTGGGGGATCAGATTTAGCCTGTGGGCCAGGAGATTTCGCTGCAGGGTGATTCAGAGAGGGAGTTAGCCAGATTTCCTTGGCTGTGGGGGAAGAGCCTGACCCTCTGCCCCCATCCTGCTTCTCCTTCCTGTTCTTCCTCTTCTTCTATTAAACAAATGCAAAACTCATGTGCCTTCCTAAGTGTTTACTCTTTAACATTTATTCTAATGCCAGGATCCAAAATATTTTTGTAATTCCCCATGGACAATTGCCTTCAGATCCTAAAATATGTTATTTGAAAAGACAAATCTTTGCTTTGAATTTGCAAAGATAAATTCTTTTTCTTTCTTTATTTTTTTTAAAAAAAACCTTCCAGGGGATTAGAAATTAAATCAGATGCATAATGTGGTTGATCAAGCCACTACTCTTTTTAGGTTAAAATTGAAATATAATTAACATGAATTGAGCTATGGCTCAAATATTCATTGGAATATGAAGATCACCTCTCTAGGTGACTGCTCGGAAGAGCAGTACCCACTCACATGGCCAGCTAGTCTGTTTAAAATCAGTCTCATTATGTTATGATTAAGTATCACATGATTTACCTTAGGCACAAAGAGCAGAGGAAAAGAACAATGCCCCCATTTGTAAGGCACCTTACACTTCCTAAAACACTTACATAAAAATCAAAGGAAGGTACAAACCAATAAAGAGGGGAAAAGAAAGCAGAAGAGCAAGAAAGTAAATTATTCTTAAGGGACCTTTTTTTTAAAACACTGCACAGTCAAGACAGACAGGAAGTCAATATCTGAGCATATTTCAAGAAGTCAATATCTGAGGATATTTTAGGAAGCTCATTGTCAGAGGTTAGGGAGTTGAAACCCACAACGTCCACTTAACGTACAGATTTCTGAAAGGTCGAGTGACCATTTTGAGTGACCACAAAATAGCAGTCACTATCTATCCCTACAACCTGTTTCTTGCTTCAAGGGGAAAAAACATACCAATTAGAGCACACATTTTTGGTAGCTTATCTAGCATCCATTTTCCCTGCTCCCCTTTTCTGCTTAGAAACATCCTTTTTTTATTTAAAAAAAAAAAATGTGCTCTCATACTTCTTCCCTACACATATGTGCCTATGTGATTTAAGGAAGGCTGATTCCACCCCTAGCTCCAGATGTGGATCCTGATTGGCAGGTCATCAACACACGCTCTCCATCTCAACAGAGTGATTAGATCAGGGGGTGAGCATATAATCTAAACCAGTCCAATCAAAGGAATCAGAAGATTTTTTTCTTGGAATACTGGGATGGACCTTCTACTTGTCCTCAAAGGCAACTAGGAACATGTAGTAGCAGGAGCCCTGCTGACAGTCATCTTTGACAATCAAAGGGAGTCAGGTTTATTTATTTATTTAACTTATTTTATCTGATCCCAGGCTAGAGTGCAGTGGTACAATCATAGCTCAATGTAACCTCAAACTCTTGTGCTCAAGTGATCTTCCACCTTAGCCTTCCACCTTTGCCTCCCAATAGCTGGATCTACAGGCACGTGCCACCATGCCTGGCTAATTATTTTCTTTCTTTCTTTCTTTCTTTCCTTTCTTTCTTTCTTTCTTCTTTCATTCTTTCTTTCATTCATTGTTTCTTTCTTTCCTTTTCTTTCTTTCTCTTTCTTTCTTTCTTTCTTTTCTTTCCTTTTCTTTCTTTTTCTTTCTTTTTCTTTCTTTTCTTTCTCTTTCTTTCTTTCTTTCTTTCTTTCTTTCTTTCTTCCTTCCTTCTTTCCCTTCCTTCCTTCCTTCTTTCGTAATAGAGATGGGGGTCTTTCTATATTGCCTAGGCTGGTCTCCACCCTAGCCTTAAGCAACCCTCTTGTCTTGGCCTCCCAAAGTTCTGGGATTACAGGTATGAGCCACCATACCCAGCTGGGCATCAGGTTTAGAATGAAGCTTTACCAGGCAGAATAGAGAATGGTCTTTGAGTTGCTGGATGAATTAAACCAGTCCTAAGGCTCAGTCTAGGTTTGGAGTTTTTAGCTCTGGGGACCAATAAAATCCTGTTTTAGTTTGCTAATTGGAGTTTGGTCTTCTTTTTCTTGCAAATAAAAACCTGAGTGATAACCACAAAAATACCTTTTCAGAATGGAAGTATTATACACAATAGTCTTTTAACTAGCATTCATTGAGCCCGGATATATGCCAAATATTTTTACATACTTCATTCCATTGACTCTTCATATATTAACCCTATCTTCAGATGAGGAGACCATGGCCCAGAGAGAGAGATTAAATGACCCCAGCTGCTATAACAAATCGCTCTCATATCGCAGCACCTTAGCATATAGACCCGTACTTCTTGCTCACCTCACGATCTGGGTGAGTGTCCTGCAAGTGACAACTCATGGATTTGGCTCACTTCTCTTGTGTTACCCTGACGTTTTGGAATATTTCGTTTCCATTGGTGTGGATACAGAGATAAGGAGTGTGTGAAAGATCACCAGGGACGCTTCAGGGGTATTGGAAGCACTGCCTCACTTCTGCCCACATCCCATCGTCCAGAGCTCAATCATACGGCCCCAACTGGACAGCAAGGGAGGCTGGAAATACAGTCTTCCTGTGTGCCCAGCGGCGGAGGGAGAGCGTCTATCTGTCACCCACCCCCTGCAGCTCGTGCGCGGAGCCAGGATTCTAAGCTAAGCATCCCACTCCACGGCCTCCGCTGTGGCTATTTCTCTTGCCGCTGGCTTTCCTCCCTCCAAATCGCCCCCACCCCCAAACACATTCACACTTAGTCGATCCCCTCCATAAGCAGTTACCCTGCTTGTGTAAAGGCCTTATTGGCATTTCTCTCCTCAGTATCTACATAAGCAAAGAAGAAACTCCCAGCCGCCCTGACGATGCATGGAACCACAGAAGCTGTTCCAATCTCAGAGAAATGTTTGCCACGTGATAACGTATATGAGGAATCGATCATTTACTTACCCTCAAAGCAGATGGATTTTATAAAGAGAAGTACTCTGTAATGCAGACATGACTGGGAAGAATAAATCAAATTTCTCCGTGTACTTAAGGGAGAAAGAATTATTCTAATGCAGGGTCTGCAACTTTGGTCCATTTACTGAGCTGGCAATCCTGCACCGTGGCCACCAGGGGGAGCGCTAGGCCCGTCCCTGCACGGACAGCTATTTTTAGACGCTGCCTCTAGCCTCAAGGAAGAAACCAAAGAAATAAAAGACTATGATACTTCTTTTTTTTTTAAACCGGACCAACTTATAAATTATTTGTGAGTCCAATAAAAGGCAATTATCAACATTTCCTACTATTTCAAGAGTAATATATTCTATGTTAGAAAAAGATCCAATTTATTCCATGGCTGTGATTCAGACAATGGGAAATCGGAGACAACCACAACCAAAAAAAGATCACCCTGTTTAAATCTCTCTCTTTAAAACCCAAATCAGAGGATGTGAACTCGGGCCCTGGTGGGCATGAGCTATTTGGCCCGCAGGCAGTGGAATGTGCTGGGCTCGGGAGAGGTGACGGGAGGGGTGTGTGCAATCACACTGGGCATGACTCCTTCTTTGCGCAGCACGAGGGAAGTGAATCAGAATAATTTTGTCCCAACAGTTGAAGAACGAGCATTATGAGAATTATTTAGCAAGTATAGTATTACTATTTCCAACTCTATAGGCATACAGTATAAAGGAGTTCAGAAGAGATCCTCTTTTAATACACAGAGCTCTTGTTTTCAAAGACCCTTCCTGGGTTTCCCAGTCAATTGCGTGAGCATCACTCTTTTGCTACGAGCACGATGGTGTAATGGAACAAGCCTGGTTCTTGGGCTCCAGAAAAACAGAGCCTGGGTCTTGCCTCTGTGAGGCCGTAAAATGAGACTTTGGGCAAATCACTTAACCTCTCTGATCTTCAGTTTCTACAATACCTATGTCCCAGCATGAACATAAAGATGAGATGAGATGGTATATGTGAGAAGCTCATCACAGGTGTTTGATAAACATTGGCTTTCTACATTGATGAGGTCTCTTGTTTCCCTAAAGACTGGCAACCAGCAAACTTGAACCGAGTTGGATTCTGCATTTTTATAAATTCTGAGTTTGTGGGCTTGGAACATTGAGGACTTGCTTCGAAGACATGGCAGGAATGAGGAGTGGTTGAGGGTGTACCCACTTGGGTGTGGAGGCTCTCCCACTAAATCCCTCAGCTCTAAAGAGAAAGCATGTTTGTAGAGGTGTGTGCTCTCCAGAGAACCTGGGCACTTAGCGGAGAAGTGCTTTTACTCAGGGATAGGGGACAAAGCGGCAGACAGTGGGAATGAGAATACGCAAACCCCGAGCTCTGCATCAGAGGCTACGACTACCTCGAGACCCTTCCCCTGATTGTGTGAAAAGCAGAACGACAGAAGCTGTTAAATTTGAGAGCCTCAGCTAGTGCAATAGACCGAATATGTCCCCCAGCCCCAACTCAAATTCATGTGTTAAACCTAACCCCCAGTGTGATGGTATTTGGAGGTGGGACCTTTGGGAGGGGCTTAGTTCATAAGGGTGGAGCCCTTATGAGTAGGATGAGTGTCCTGATAAAAGACGCCCTATAGAGTTTTCTCCTCCCTTCCGCCATGAGAAGTTCCAATGGGAAGATTGCATCTATGAACCAGGAAGCAGACCCTCACCAGACCACTGAACCTGCCGGCATGCTTTGATCTTGGACTTCCTGACCTCCTGAAATGTGAAAAATAAATGTTTGTTGTTTAAGCCATCTAGTCTGTAGTATTCTGGGGTTATGTTAATAGTAGCTCAAACAGACTAAGACACCTAGTATCTGGGGAACTTTGAAGTGCAAGGTGTAGAGCTTGGAAGGAGGATGGGATGCAGGCATATTGCAGATTGCCAGTTCTCTGGGGGTCAGGTCAGTGCTCCAGAACCAAGAGAAAGCTGACACTGCTAGAGGGAAAGCCTTGTATGCCACAAGGTTTGGCAGCTGGCAGCACCATGAGCCCAGCTCCAGCTTTGCATTCACAGAATTGGTCTTAAACCACTTGCCTCTGCCCAGCCACTGCCATTCCTCCTGGTCTGATCCCTGTTTGTGCCCATGTTCAAGACTAAGACCTCATGCTCATCATCTCTGCTGCTTATCCTCACTTCCCCATCCACCCCATCCTCAGCCTTCCTCTGTGCCCTGGGAGACCCATACAGACTGCACCACCTGGACGTCTTTGCTGCCTGGTTCAGGTTGGGAAGCTCTAGCAGGAGATCCCAGGGTGAGAGGAGGAAGGAGTTGGGGTATTTCTTTCCCTGTCCCTCCCGTCTGGGTGGGGACCTCTGGCAGTCTTACACCCTTGCGGCACTGCAGCTCCCACCACCCTCCTCGTGGCCCCGGGCCTCACTGGGCTCCAGTGATAGCCTCTCCTCCCCTGCTCCTTCAGCCATCCGGGTGGAAATGGCTTCCTGCTCTTGCTAGTCTCTGGGTGCCTCACTCTTCCTTGCCAGCTCCCTCAATATGCTCCCACAGCTTCCTTGCCATACCTCCGTGAGAGGTCCTGTCATCAAAATGTCTCCTTTTGAGCCAACTGGGGTGCATTCTCTTTCCCATCAGGGCCCTTATTCATAAATCATCTCTTTGTGAATATACATATTTGTATATTATCTCATTTGAGAAAGGTGCTTAGAACAATGTTTAAAATGTGAAGTCATGAAAGTTAAAAGTGGAATTAAAAAACATGAGCACAAAGGCACAAATTGGAACCAAAGATAAAACTAAGAAAGTTGCACAGGGTCATAACCTCTCCACTTGGTTATTGACAGGCCACCAAGGTAGCCTCTTGTTTTCTACATGCCCACAAAGCATGGGCATGCTTTATACCAGCTATTAAGTTCAGACTCTATAAAATACAAATAAACCAATTACCTGGAGCAAACACAACGGTCTGGGGACTTAAATTGTAGCAGCGTTCTCCTAGTTGTAATGAAAAGAGGCTTATACGGACAGGACTGGAAAGTGGAGGGTGTCCCCATGAAGATGCCCTCCTTGGCAGTGACGGGGCAGGGCATGTCCTGGGCATCTAAGAGCAGGAACTGCAGTGTGGCCCGGCCACTCAGTCAAGGCACCTGGACTCAGGGCACCTCCAGAAACCTCACTGAAGGGCTTGCTGGGTCTGCAGCCCACTGGCCTGCCATTAGCACTGCTGGGTTGTATGTAAGCATTGGCTTCTCTTTGCTTCTCTTTCTGCCAACAACTTGCTTCCTCAAAGGTCTTTGGTCTTCCTCTGAGTAACCAGAACCAGAACTTCTGGTTACTTAGACAGTGCCATAATTTTGTTTGCACATAGCATCAGTTTATTTGGAGTCTCTCTGTTCTACCTTATAGCCTCCTTCTGGCATCCAAGCAGCCTCGCTTTCTGCCACTAATAACTGGATTCTTCTTATATCTTTCAACTCAAGTTTTCCAGAGTGAAAATCTGATTGGCCAGCTTTCCCCTCTTAGGGCAGAACTTTTCATATTGGGCCACATCATCACTGACTTTTGGTCAGGTGTCCACCCCTAGTGCCATCAGGGGGCTACCAGGGTGGGCAGAGTCACATGCTCGACATGGTGGCTCAGGGGCTGTGTGTGGGCAGGGCAGTTTCCTTTAGAAGAGGAGGACTGACCCATACATACAGACTACACCACCTGGACTCCCGTGGACAAGGAGAGCACTGTCCGTCACTTTTGCTCTTCATTAAAAGACTGTGGGAGATTTGTGAACATCTGCTGATTCCGGTCTACTGGACTCCCCTGAGTAAGGAATTTCTGCCAGTCTACTCTGAGAGCAGGACCCAGACACCAGGGGGAATATGGCCTGGGCCAAAACAGTAGGCATTTGAGTTTGGTGAGGTCACTGGTCCCCCAGCACTCCAGAGTGAGTTCAGGATGGCAAGACAAATGCCAAGCTCCATCTGCTGGTGAGAACAGAGCAGGATGACGCCCTGACTCAGGCCACAGACAAGGTGAGCTACAGGTGGAGGCCTCCAAGGACTCCAGCAGTGCCAGCAGTGCCACTCAGCAGGTCCAGAGAGTGTGTTCCTCTGTGGTGTGGACACCCGTCAGAGGAGAAGTTCCCCCAGGGAGTTTAGCAATGGCCAGTGCTGGCCGAGCTGGAGTTCTAACCCTGCCGCATATCAGCTGCGTGGTCTTGCACAGATTACTCGATTGCTGAACCTGTGTCTGCTTATACAAAACGCAGACAGTAAGATCCACCTTGAGGAGTCGAAGCAAGAAATACATGGTAGAGTGCGTATTCAGCATTTAAAGACAAAGCTTTCAAAAACTGCTAGTACATTCTATAATTAGGATTATTGGTGGACCTGCTGACTTGTTTTCTAACATTTGCAATAGAATTGGGGCTCCCAGCGACTTGAGAGGAAAGTAATCTTGCAAACCAAAATGGGGACCATGCGACCCATGGCGAGGCAGCCATGGCATTTTGGATAGTCAGCTCAGCTGGCCGTGGGTTGTATAATCTATGGTGAGACCCAGATTTGAAAATAAATTTTTTAAAAAGGCAGCAGTACAAGGAAAGATAACAGCTCTCTCCAGAGGCACAGCAGGCCAGAAAGCATTTTCTGGCGTGGAGACACAAGGATGGCTCAGTCCATCGTAGCATAACTCTGACCTCTGAAATCCAGGAAGTTGTGAGAGGACCTCATATTGGAGTCACCATCTCTCACAACACCCCTCTCCACCACATCTGAGATCCTTTGTTCCAGTGAGGATGTGAGCACTGAGTCACTGAACTCTACCGGCATAGCCAGGGGAGGGCTACAGGAGGCAGGCAGCTGAAGGCTTCTCTTGTTCCGTTTCCTGGGGGAAGAGACTGTTCCCCTTCAGCCAAAGGGGCCATTTCTTGAGTCAGAAGGGAGGGGGCCCTGCCAGGTCCTGCTGCCAGGCGCAGGCTGAATTATCTTGCAAGAGCAACTGGAGTCTACCTTGGCTGAAGTCAGTGAGGTTGCAAAATCACTTCCCCGAGGCACTCCAGCACCCAATTTGGAGATGAGTGGGGATTTACATGATTCAACGGAATGTTTCTTTCCAGTGTCAGGGCTCAGTCAGTCGTGAAGGAGGAATTTGTGAGCAAAGCTTACCAGCTGTGTTTGAGCTTCCTTCTTGTCCTTGTCCAGAGGGGCTGGAGGAACGGAGGCAAAAAGGGCTAAATCTTTTGGGGGAGGTAAAAATAAATGATGCTCAGGGATGGGATACATCTGCTCACTGTGACCCTGTGGAGCTCCCTCTATGGGGTCAGGAGGGATGAGCAAAGGCAACTTTCTAAGTCTAAACACACTATTAAACGGACTCTCAACTTACTGACTTCATTATGGGGTATGTACTGCATTAAGTCATTTACACAATATTTTTCCATTAAATTCCTACAACTCTATGAAGTAGGTATTTTTGTCCTCATCTTATAGATGAGGACAAAACTGAGGTCCAGGGAAGTTAAGTGATGAGACCAAGGTGACACAGCCAGAAAGTCACCCAGCTGAGTAGGTACTGTCCTACTCCAGGGGAACCCTCCCTGGAGTTGTGCCTGGGATCCACACCTGGATGTGTTGATTTCCAAATACATACCACTCCATCTAAAAACAAAGTCATCCAGTATGTGTGTCCACTTATAGTCCAGGCGAGATCTCACTACGAACAGGTTAACAGGTCGCTGGAAGCTGGAGAAGGCAGCATCTGTGTCACCGCCTGTGGTTTAGTGAGTGAAGCTGGGGACTAGAGTCCTCAACCAGACTGAATTCAGATCCCTGCTGATCCACTCGCCAGGTCTGGGATTCCAAACACATCATGTATCGTTTCTGTGCCTCAGTTTCTTCATCTGTTTAAGTGATTGCTATAAGAACTCGGAGTGCTTGCCAATACGATGGCCTTGCTATATGGTTTGGGCTCCACAGATGTTAGGTTTGCCTGTCTTTCAGTTATCTCTCGTGGTGTAACTAACCATTCCAAAACCTAGTGGCTTAACACTAAAGCAGTCACTTACTTTGGATGCAATTTGGTCAGGACTCGGCAGAGACATCTTGTCCCTGCTCTATGCAGCACTGGCTGGGCCGGCTTATCCGAGGACCCTCTTCCAAGATGGCTCATTCACACAGCTAACAAAATCACTTGTGAGGTCCTTTCCACGTGTGACTCTCCACAGTGTGGCTTGTGCTTCCTCGCAGTATGGTGGCCGGTTAGGACGGAAAGTGGAAGCTGTCAGTTTATTAAGGCCTGAGTCTGGAAGCTGGCATATTTTATTGGTCAAGAAGTCTCAGAGCCCAGATTCAAAGGGAGGAGATATTAATGGGAAGTATATCAATGGGTTTTGAGATATGTTTTAAAACTACCATTCTAGAGTTTACTCTCTGGCCACAAATTATTTATATTTATTCTACATGCCAGCTATACTCTCTGCCTCCCAATGCCCCCTGAAAGTCTCATCTCATTATGCTGTTAGGTTTAGGCTCAAGGTCCAGGGTCTTGTCATCTAATCAGATTGAGATGTCAATGAGGCTCCTTGGGTGCATTTCCCCAGATAAAGCTCCTTCTTGATCAGAAGTCCTGTGGACTAAAAAGAAAAGCCATCTGCTTCCATGTACAGTGGTGAGACAGACAAACTCAAATCACTGGAGCAGAGACTGGGCTGCTGGGTCAGAGTTGGGCCTGAGGGATTTCTTGTAGCAGCCTAGTGCTAGGGACTGAGCACAGGCTTTGCTCTAGATGACCTGGTTCCAAACCTACACTCCACCACTGATGTTATGGTGGCAGTGAATATGTCATTCCACTGCTCAGAACCTCAATTCCCTTTTCTTTATAATGGGAACAACAATCTCTGTGTCATAGGACTTTGTGAGATTTAAATGAGGCATTGTACTTGAAACTGCCCAGCAAAGTGTGTATACTAGGTCTCCAATGTATGAATAGATAGGGTGGAAAGGTAATTATTTTCCAGAGTGAAAGACTTAAAATGTATGAAAGAGATTTGTAAACTGTAAGGTTTTGTACAAGAATAACGTGCATTTCTTTCTTTTGTTAACACCTGTTGGTTGCTCCCCAGTCAAGACCCCATCAGTAGCAGTGTGGGGTCCCCTGCATCCTGGTCCCCTGTGCCCTGGGTCTGGCAGCAGCCGGGTCTCTGAGGCAGAAGCTGGGAAAGGGAGCTTCTAGCTGCACACTAGCTGAAAGTCATGACACTTTTCCTTCCCTTTTGTGCTTGTCTTTTTCCCGAAGCCACCAGGTTTCATCTACATGGGGTTACACGCTCATATAGTAATCCAGCGTTTTGGTGCTAGGGAAGATTTCTGAAGAGGATAATTAGACCAATCTACATTGTAGTCTGAGCAGCAGGGGTGGCAATATTGTTTCTGTTTCTGAGAGTCATCCTTGGAGTAGAACGAATATGGGCTTACAAGTAGGCAGACCAGGGTTCAGATCCAGATACTGTCTATTCCCAACTGGGTGGCATGGGAAAGTTCCCTTACCCACTGGATCCTTGGCTGTCTCATCTGACAAATGGGCACATAATTGTTCCAGCTGATGCAGTTGCTGCAGAAGGCACTGAGAGCTCACTTCAATGCTGGGGCAGAGGCAGTGCCAAACAGATGTTGTTTTATTATTGTTGGGAGAATGTGGGATAATAATACCCAGCTCATTGGCTGGCGTTAAATATTGGATAAATTGCACCCAGAATATCTCCATAAAGCTGGGCATATAGGAAGTGCTGCTCAGGAAATGGTAGTCTCTGCTATTGCTGCCATTAATAATTTTAATTTTAGCAATAATAGTGTCAATCACACTCAACTAACAATTTTGAAAGTTTCCACAAGCTTGGAGACAAGCAGGTTTAAATTATGCATACAAATACCATTTGAAAGATTTCACTTGTGAAAGCCAGGTATGTAAACAATTTATTGGCACAAGGCAAGGAAATAAAATATAAAGATAAGCAGAAAGAAAGCCATATTAAGACCAGGGTCCACGATTTTGTTGATGGTCTGGGGAAAGAGTGCACAATAAAATCTCCACTTTGAAGGGGATTTTGGGTTTTTTAGGCAGAGAGAAATGCTAAGTGGAGTGGGTTTATTGAACAATTCAAACTGGAGGTACAAACCAGATATGGTTTTATTTATTCTCCAGCCACTGCCTTTAGCTCTGTCTAAATCCACTTTCCTACATCTTATAAGCAAATCCATGGCTTTTTGGTCACTTTGGCAATGAAGGTAGACCCAATCCAGTATTTTAACCCTGTTCTAATCATACTACTGCATGCACGGGCTACTCTAGCACATCTCAGAAACCAGGAGAGAAGTAGGTGCAGTCTCTGTCTTCATAAGTTTTCAAACTCCAAGACACCTCTCTCAAGAACTTTCTTAACTACATTCCCTTCCATATCAGGGTGGTTCCGTGCTGAGACTTCAAATTCTGCAGCTCGGCTGACAACAAAGCATGGAATAAGATGCTGTATCGGTTAGCTATTGTCATAATGATGCTGCATAACAACTATTCCAAAACTCAGTGGTTTAAACCACGTCCTCTCTCCCAGATGTGTGGGCAGCTGTGCAGCTCTACTTCCAGCTATGGCAGGTGGAGGGTGAGCTGTCCAGTCTGTATTTGCTGAGCAATTCTATCTCAAGCTGAAGGTTTGCTGGGCCATTTTGTTCCATGTGTCTCTTTTCCTCTGAGATGAGAGAGCTACCTGGGGCATATTTTTTTTTTTTAGCATCAATGATATTTGGGCATGTTTAGTTTATGGTCCTAATAGAGACATAAAAGGTGTCGCCAAGTGTCATGCCCTAATACAGCTATGTCCAAAAGCCTGAAGAGCAATGAGGACTCTCCTTGCACATTTCTTTCTTTTCATCAGAGTAGACAGTCTTCCCAGAAGTTACCCAACAGATTTCCCTCTGTATTTCATCTGCCAGAACTGAACCCGAGGTCCACGTCCAAATGCTTGTTCTACAAGATCAATTCTTACAGAAATGCGTAATCCTCGTTTGGGTTCCAATACCACTTCTAGGGAAAAGAAAGAAGCATACCCAGGTTTAGAGTAACTAAAAACAAATGAGTAGGGGGAGAGGAGAAAGAAGAATCCAACTTCATATTCTGTTGCCTAATCAGCTACTGGAACACAATTGTATAGTTTCAGTATTGTAGATTATGAGCCTCATAGGGTTCATTCATTCATTCTACAGATATTTACTGATGCCTGCTCTATGCCAGGCACTGCTGTTCTTGGTGCTGGGAAGACTGCTACAAATGAACAGCACCTGCCTTCATAATGCTTATAGTTTATGACATAGCTCCTCCTCCTTGAGGCCTCTCTGGAGAGATTAGCAGTGCTCCCCCAAATATTTGTTGTCTTCATAACCTACTACATATCTGTCCACATCTCAATCTGGTATTAATCTGCTTGTAATGCCAAAGACAGGGTCACAGGCTGACTTCGAAGTCAGGCTTACCTGGCCTCATCCTCTCTCCTTCCTACCTTCTTCTTGTGGCCTCATTTTCCTCATCTCTGGACAAGGTATAAGAATTCCCATCCAAAGCTACGGAAAGGATTGCAGGAAAAGCATGTGTGCTCAATGAATGTTAGTGCTTTACTTTCTGCCCCCCATAGATGGAACACCTACATCTAATTTCAGGGCAGTTGTCATCAAAGTTCATGGACATCTGGTCTGGACCCCCTCCTGTTTTTTAGGAGTCTGATGCTAAGAAGAATTTTGAACCTACAGCACGATCTATGCCTGCCCAGCTCCCTGCTCCTGTGCGGTGGAAGGCCAAGCCTGCGATCCTTGGTGTGGGGCCCCTCTCCCACAGAGCTTGGCCAGAGGCTCTCACGTACATTATCTCAATGACTCTTTCCAGCAGGCCTGCAGGGCAGGTGTTCTTAGCCTCATTTCATAGTTGAGATACCCAAGACTCAGAGAGCTAAAGGGCCTTTTGCAAGGTTATGAAAGAAATCAGTGGCTGAGTTTGCCTTGAAACCCAGGTGCCCTACCTCCCATCTTAAGCTCTTTCTAATTTCTTTGCTAGAAACTGCCTCCCTGCCACGTCCCCCATGCTCCCTGCCACATCACAAAGATGCTTGAAAGTGAAACCCGGAGCATTCTCAAGAAAGGGAGGCACACAGGGTTATTGTTTTTCTTGCAATTGTGTACACAGGAGGCATTAACATTCACCCAGGAGCTGCTGAAATCCACTCAGCTGGAACCAAGACTGGCGAGAAGGAGTCTGACCAAATTTGCTTGCAGTGGGCTAATCCGGCTCTGTCTCTCGCTCCACACAGTCCGGCTTTGTGAGCAGGGAGGAAGTCTAATTATAGACCGACAGCCCAGAGTGTCTCATGGGAAGACAAATCTTGAATAAAAGTATTAAAAGAGACTTGAATGGTTTGGAAATATATATGTACGTATGTTTCCTAGTCCTGCAGTTCTAAGAGGGATTTCTGAGATCAGGATTATAGAAGCCTAAGATTTCAGACTGGAAGAGGCAGTGGAGAGGAGCCAGCCCTCAGGTGTGGACGCTGAAGTCCAGAGAAGTCAAGAGACAGCCCCAAGGTCCCGTAATGTGTTCCTGGTGCAGACTGGTGTTAAGAATGCAGGTGCCTGACCCCGAGCTTCTGAGTTCCCTCCGTTCCCGTTGCCCCCAAGGATTTCCCCTTGCATGGCAGGTGCACGGTGTTCCAGTCCCAGCTGGGGCCAGTCTCAGCTCAGCCCCCACCCAGTGCATCCTCCACTGGCCCCCCGAGTATAACGGGCAGGTCTGATCACGAGGCCCAGCATTTTCCTTTGGTTCAACAGAGTCTCCAGTCTTGGGGATGGGGTCACATCTTAGTCTTAACAATAACAAAACAAACCCACAAAAGCACAAAACCCAAGCCCTTTGCCTGTCCTTCTACCCTTCCTTCTTCATGGTATATGTGGTTCTAGCCTGCCGGAGAGCTGGCTGACTCCCAAGCTGGCCGCTCTCCCGGGCATCTTCCCTGTTTAGCTCATGCTGTTCCCTCTGTCTGAACACTCGCTCTTCCTTCCTCTCTCTGTCTAAGAAATTTCTACATCAACCAGCCTCCCACCCCCCTCCCCCTGCTTCCCCAAAGCCCATGTCTCATGTAAGCAGCTGCGCGTGGACACTCCAGCGTGGCCCTCTGATGTTCTGCCTGCACACTCAACCCCGGGCCTGGTGGCGTGGTGGGCAGGGCTGTGTTCTCTTCATCTCCAAGGGCTCAGCGCCCACCACAGTGCCTAACCCCAGCTCTGGACGGGACGCACACCATAGCTGACTGACTGCCATGTGCATCACATCGCTGATGGAGACGTAATGGGGAAAAGCGGTCAGTCATCCCACAGCTCAGGTTCTGACCCCTCCATCCATTGATTCACTATCCATCTGAGACTTAAAGGCTACAATTTCTTAAAGGGGCCTCACTTAAACTGTAAATACCCATGTGCTGATGACATAACGATGCCTAAAATACATAGAGAAATGGCACATACTTGAGTCTACTCGCTCAGCTTCTCAGAGACCTGCACACCGTTAATGGGTCTTTGGCACCATGAACACGGGCTGAGAGAAAGCACAGCCCACCTGGCTGCAGGAGGCTGTTTCTGAAGCAAAGGGTCACGACAGAAAGAGCAGGAGTGAGGGTTACAAAGAGAAGCAGCATCCGTCATGATTTTGCCTGGAAATACCTGTTAACTCAGGTCCATTCAACAAACACGGATTAGGTACCATAGTATGTGTGTATGATATAAGTATGTATGTATGTATACATATAAAACATATATATTTATAAACCTAATGACCAGCAAACCCATTATGCAGGAGGGGCGATTAAAGCATAGTGCCCAAAGTTGCATAGCTGGTTAATGGTGATGTTGGGATTTCCATTCAGAGACTTTGGACGTAAAAGTGACAATATCCTATAACTGCACAAAACATATGCACGTACTATGTGTCAGCACCAGTAATACAGGGATGATTTAAACCATGGCCCCTGCCTTCAGGAAGCTTGCAGGGTATTGGGAGAATAGACAGTAAGCAGGTGTCTCACATGGTGCTGAGAGGTCGGGAACTGGGCAAGGTGAGTTGCCTGGGACATTTCTTGGAATTGCCTGAGCATGGTGGCCACACAAAGCTACTGACTTCCAGTCGGTTTTAGTATGGTATTAATATCTCTGCACACAGCATGCTTCCTTATTGCCCGCGCAAGGGGCAGAGGAAGCTGGCCGGTTGTGGAGAGCTAGCTCCATTCACTGACTCTTAAGTGTCTAGTAAACAGAGACTCTGGGCCAGGCACAGCTCTGCCTGCCAGGAGTTCGCAGAAATCTCCAGTGGGGTAAATGACAAACTGCCAAATGGATGGGAGCAGGGGAGAGGGCTACTTTGCACCAAGCCATGAGTGAAGGCATTGCAGAGAACAGGACAATCAACCCATGGACAAAACCTGGAGAATTTGAAAATTAACTCTGGTTTTTATTACAGCCAAATTCCAAGATGGATTTCTCAAAGGTCCACCCCAATTTGGCCAGAGCTGTTTACAAGGCTGAATACCTCTTTTGAGAAAAGTACCTTACTTTCTACTCCAGTGAGCCAGACTCTGACTCCCTCTCATTCCACCCCCTTAAATGCAAATGCAAACTTCAATATGGAGTGGGGAGATACAGACACACATTAGCCCAGACACTGTAAAGCCTCAGATTGAGACCGATTGCTTAAACCAGCCCCACTTCATTTCCAGCCGAAAACCCACTGCTAATGTCTGTTGGTTGCAGCCAGGGACTGATGAGATAATCAGGAGGAAAAACAGATATAATAGACATGCGATCTCACACAGGGTGCAGAGGAGAGGCTGGGGAAGGCAGTGGACGGGAGATGCTCATTTGCTGTCTGCAGACTGTGCCAGGTACTATGTTGAATACTTTGCAGGTTTTTCCAGTGAGGGGGCAGAATATCATGTCCCAGCATGCGTGTACACAAGCACACACACACACACACACACACAGCCCCCAGAGAGATACCTCGAATCAACCCACAAAACTGTATGCTTGGCCCCCCATGCTGACTGCCAATCCACCAACTGCTCAGAGAGACTCCATGTTGGATGTGGCCGTTGTGAGGTTGGATGTGGCCGTTTTGAGATTGGCCACGTCCAAGCTGAAATTGCTACTTGGAGTTGCTCCCAAAGTTTCCAACACTTGAGGTGCCATAATGGTCCCGGAACCTGGGCAGAGACAGGGAAGGGGCCCCTCTACCACTTTGCCACCTGGACCTTACAGCTGGAATCATTCCATCAGCTTCTGCTGGTAGCATCCTCCCTGCAAAGGGCTCAAAATCAGTCCAAGGCACCTGGACATGAACTTCCCACATTCCATCCTCCTCTGATAATCTTCTTACCAGATCCTCCCTTTATTCTACTTCTCCCCTTTCTTGGTACTTAAACGAAAGCTCCCATCCATATGAATGGAGAAAATTAGGCACTGGCAAAGGGAAGTATTTTTTAAATAAAGCAGCAATATTCACTCAAAATGTCCAGTTGTGGACAGATTTCTTTGTTTACTGTTAAGTCCTATCCTGTTAGATGGGTATTATTTTATCCACTTTACAGATGAGCAAATGAAAGCAAAGACACAAGAACTGGTTAATGGCACTTTCTGATCTAAAGCTGTATTCTTTCCCCTCCATCAGACTGCCTCCATTTGTGTTACATTTGCAGAATTTAGATCTCCTATCCAGACCGGTAGAGCTGCAGGCCGGCACAGGGAATGTGGTGTAGAGCTTCTAAAAGCTCCCCAGAGAGCACAGATCTGGATGTCACCTGAGGTGGAGAGCAGTCTGAGCCAACACAGGACAGGCTCCCTTCTGAGGCCATAACTCACGGGCTGATTTAGATAGTGAGAAGTGTTTCCTCAAGACAGTCAATGTGTTTCCAAAATGAATTGCCATCTCGCTGTCTATTCTGCTCGGTATTTTATAACTATCTATCTTTGATAACAGAATGCCACAATTAAGGTGAAATCCACATATGCAAACCTAACAATTTTTTGGCATTTCCCATTCATCTTAGAACACTTGGGCTGAAAGCAGATGGGCGCCCCACCCCCATCTCAGCATGTGAATGCACGCAGGCTCCCACACGCACACACACACACGTACTCATAGAGGCGTGGAACAATCCCATTTGACTTAGCTTCTCTCTTTTGATTTCACCTTGTGATGATCTCTTCATTCACTTTATTTCACTTTCTTTATCCCCTGGAAATTATATTCATTCACCGCTAAGGCATAATGGACTGAGAACTGGGCGTGGAGCTAGAAGGTCCAGGCCTCAGTCCTGATATGTCGCTTAGTAGTTGCGTGACCAGACCAAAAAGATCTCAAGATTTGCAGTTGGACTGATTATAAATCCATCACTCTGAGACTCGCCAGCTGTGTGGCTGCAGGCAAATTACTTAACCACTCGGAATCTCAACATCCTCATCTTCCAAACTGCATTAATATTACTGGCCTTGCAAGATTGCTGTGAAGGTCAAATAGACAAGAAAAGGGTCAGGTATAGGACCTGGAACTCTATTTATCTTAGTTCCTTTCTCTGCCTTAATCACTGTCTCTCTGGCTCTTACGATTCTCTTCAGGATAATGATATTTATCTCAAGATTATTTTGAGGATTAAATGAAAAAATATACCTGAAGGTATTATGAAATACTAACCTACTTTTAATTGACTCATTTGTTTATTCACTCAATCAACAAATATTTCTTATTAAGGACGCAGTGATATCACTGACTACAAAGAAGGATCCAACACAGAACTTACCCTAAGAAATATTCATTCTCCAGATGTACCCTGCTCCCCTAGAAAAACATAATATGAGGCAATAATTAAAAGTGCGGGAGGCCGGGCATGGTAGCTCAGGCCTGTAATCCTAACACTCTGGGAGACCAAGGAGGGTGGATCGTTTGAGCTCAGGAGTTCGAGACCAGCCTGAGCAAGAGTGAGAACCCTGTCTCTACTAAAAAACAGAAAGAAATTAGCTGGACAACTAAAAATATATAGAAAAAATTGGCCAGGCATGGTGGTGCATGCCTGTAGTCCCAGCTACTTGGGAGGCTGAGGCAGGAGGATCGCTTGAGCCCAGGAGTTTGAGGTTGCAGTGAGCTAGGCTGATGCCATGGCACTCTAGCTGGGCAACAGAATGAGACTCTGTCTCAAAATTAAAATTAAAAAAATGCGGCTAACATGTTTATGAGCTTTAGATAAAGGAGATAACTTCCAAGTGAGCCATCAGCCAAAGATCCATGAGAGAGGTGATATTTTTGAAGACACTTGGAAGAAAGGGAGGAGAGAATGGATAAGTTCTGGTGGAGGGCCCAGTGTGAGCAAAGTCACAGCAGTGTCAAAGGGTGAGGAAGGTATGAGGAACCTAGACTAAACTGTGGGGACAATTGGAGGGTCACGGCTGACACGGTTGCAAAGAGGAGTTGAGACCCACTTATGAAAAAATTTGGACTTTTAATTTTATAAACAATGGGGGAGCCACTGAAGCTCCCTGAGCAGGAGAGTCATGTTGCCTGGGCCAGTTTTCTCGAAGATGATCTAGCAGTGACGTAGAGGCAGGTTTGTAGTAGGAGAAAGGGAGGCTCACTAGGGTCAGTTGCGAGAGCTTCAGAGAGACATGAGGCCCTGACAGGGCTCAAAGACAGTGAAGATGAAGATGGGAAGCTTGGAGGGAAAATATTACAGAGGAATATGGTAGAAATTAAGTGACCGTGCTGGGGAGAGGGGTGGGAGAGCTGATAAAGGTTAAAGTACAGTCCTGACTGCCGCTGAGTTCTTAGGCAAGGAGAAAAGGCATCAGAGACGTTTCAAGAAAGAGCTCGTTTGGGAAGGAAGACATTATGGCTTATATGTAAAAATAAGAAGAAAATTCATTTACCAGGATTTCAGGGGTCAGGGGAAGGCAGACCAGCCTTTTCGTGGGGCTTTTTGGGTAGCACCCGCCCAAGCTAGGTGCTACTGACATTTTGAGTCAGATAACTCTTTGTCGTGGGGGCCGTCCTGGGCATCGCAGGATGTCGAGCAGCACCCTGGCCTCTACCCACTAGGTGCATGTAGCACAACCCCCACCTTGCGATAGCCACAAATGTCTCTGTTGCTCGAAGAGGGGGTTCCCAATGTGCTGCCCTGAGCAGGCCCAAGGGCGCCTAGATATAACACCCCGCCACCCTCCTCGTCTCCAGTAAAGCATTATGAAATGCCTGCCATGGCCGGATGAACTGGGGGAAAGGAGAAAGAGTGGCTTTCCACGTGGGTTAGAGGTAGGGTAGGACTGAGGCCAAGGGAACCCAGGAGTCAAACTGAAGAGAGGAAGGAGGAAGAGAGACATGACAATCAGAGGCTTGAGGGCCCTTCCAGGACCCAGAATTAATATTCACTTCCGTCAAGTTTTACCCAAATCGCTGAGGAAAGGAAGGTCTTAGTAACAACAACTGGGTGCCTTTTCAAAATCTCCATATTTGAATCAGGTACGCATTTCTTAAGCATACAAGTTATTTGTTAAATTTTCACCTAACTTTGAGATTAATAATGATACTACTGGACAATCCTGCTAATGAGAGAATCTCGATGTCCCCAAGGACATTGATCCAGCTGTGCATTGCTGGGCAAGTTAGTTAACTTCTCTGAGCTCCATTTCTTCAATTGCAAAATCAAGTTGATAGTTTCTGCCTCATAGATTTCTTATGAGGATTAAATAAGACATATGAAATGCCTGCCACATAGTAGGTGTTCAATTATTGTCTACCTACCTATCTGCCCATCTCTATTTATTTAATTTATGTCTGGAAGAGCAAGAGATTGTGTGTAGGTATAGCATCATCAGCGCAGATGTGTGGCTGTTACTGACATTATAATTCTAGAGAATGCTTCTGAAGATGTCTCTTTAAGACATCTGGTCCCCTCAAGACACAGATATGCTGGATCTTAATGATACCCAATGTCTGTATGAAAAGTGGAAAGGTCCATTGAATTACATGTATTTTCCAGGCTCCAGATGTTTGCCAATGTATAGTAGAACCTCCATGTAACTATTAGCATTTCCCATGTTTTCTGGCTGCTTTATGCCTGAACTGATATACCAGCATGAGCCTTGTTACAGTCTTGCAAAATAGATTGATCTGACCTCAGAAGTTCCAAGAGCCACTCAAAAAGAACAGGAATTCTGAAACTGCATCTTGGCTTGGCTTTTGCCTCCGAGTGAAAATAAGATCCCTTTGCTAAGCTGGTATTGGTTAAATATCTTCCTTCCCTTAATCAGATGAATATTATTTTTCAAAAAGTCTAAAGGGCAGTGGTCTTTGGTATCTGGGCTACTTTTAGAGTATTTGGCTAATCAATATCCTGGTTACTAATTAAACACATTTGAATGGAAATTGGGTAAGTACTGTTAGTTTCAACCATTAGATAGCTCTTACAGGTCCCCGCCTGTAGACATCTTTTACTTCAATCCCCTGAATAGACAGTTGTATTCCTTCAAGGCAATATAGTGTGGTGGTTTCTGGATGAAATGTTTGCTGTTGCTTTCTTCATCTTGTCTTTGATGACTTGTCAGCCTGGGGTAACTGCACAGGAGAAAGTGAACCAGTAAGTGAGCCATATGTCTCTGCAAAATCTGCACATAGGAATCACCTGCTGGGGAACTGAGACACTTTTATGTTTGCACTGGGCTGTGTTAGGATGGAATGTGACCTCTTTTTATGTTATTACTAATCCAGCGAAGGAGGATGGGAAAGTGAAGAGACCAGGCACTTGGAGTCGGATCGGTCCATGTGTAAATCACAGCTCTAATGTTCATGCTTAGAAGCTGAGTAATCCAGAGAAAATCACTTAATCTCTTTGATCCTCAGTTTCCCTAGCTGTTAAATGAGAATAAGAGTGCCTCTTCTATACAACTACTAGTAGTAGAGAGTAACAGCGCCTCTTCTACATTAGTAGGTGAAATAAGATCCTGGATATATAAAATGTACTTAGCTTATAATAGGCACTTAATAAATGATAGCTCTCTCTAATGATGCTGGACAGTTAACTTAACCTCTATACTTCCTTTTCTGTAAAAGAGAATCAAAAGAATACCTGTCTCATAGTGTGTGGGGAGGATAAAATTACATAATGTATGCAGAATCATTTTGGGAAAAGCAAAGGATTGTAGAGATGCTGGGTTATTTCATTCTAAAAATGAGCTTACCTCTGGCTATGGGATAATAGAGGGAGGTGATATTTTCATATGTACATTGCATTCAATTTCCTTGAAATTTCCAACCTGGCTTCATGTTTTTAACACCACAATTTCGAGTATTTTGTGGTGCTTAAGCAGCCCCTTATTTCACCTTTAGGAGAGCTTTAAAGCAGCCAGTCCCTGTCTCCCAAACATTAAAGATTTTAAATAGAGTTATTTTATTCAAATTCTCGTTAGATGATGCAATTTTGAATCATTAGTGCTTTTAAATGTTAGAGCAAGAGAGATTTTTTTTTCTTGTTTTGTTTTAAGTAACAGTTCAGAAGGGGGAAAAGCATTTTAATAAGCAGTTAATTTGTAACTTGTATTTAAAGCAAATACAATTTTTGAAAAATCAGAAAATCCATCTCTAATAATTAGAAGATAAAGGCAAGAGAACTGAGGAAATCTCTGCTGAGATACTCTTAATTATAAAAGCTTATCATTATAATCCTTTTTGAAAATGAACAAAGAGTCTTGATGTTTGATGAACTTATCAAACAAGACAGACCAGTGAAGAGGCAAATTTCAAGTCAAGGCAAAAGAGAACCAATTAAATACTTTACAAAGTGCTGAAGTAGGAAATCATGAGGTCTTTGTGTCTAATGCCAGGGTGTCTGACACTGGCTTTGAGAATGAAAAACTACATGGTAAGTGACTTTGCTGGGTTCAAATTCTGGTACTGGCATTTACTAGCTGTGTGATCTCAGGCAAGTTATTTGACTTTTCTGACTTCATTTTCCTCACTTGTAAAATGGGAAGAAAGTAAGAGCAAGAAGTAAGTGCATGAAAAATACCTAGAACGATGCATAACTCCTGGTAAGCATGCAGTGAAAGCTGTCATCAATGGTGTTATACAATTATTATTGTTAATTTTTGGTATTTCCATTCTCTCTGATAGTTGATAATAATCAGACAGAACAAATTTATAACATGACAATTGGCATAAATCTTCTAAATCAGTCAGGAATTTTAATTTTCTTTCTTTCTTTCTTTTTTTTTTTGTTAGCAATAGTTTTTTTCCCAAAATAAAATCTCACATGATCCTAAGATTGAAAACAGATGGTATATATTTACATTTTTTTTTTTTTTTTTTTTGAGACAGAGTCTCACTCTGTTGCCTGGGCTAGAGTGCCGTGGCATCAGTCTAGCTCCCAGCAACCTCAAACTCCTGGGCTCAAGTGATCCTCCTGCTTTAGCCTCCCGAGTAGCTGGGGCTACAGGCACGCGACACCATGCCTGTCTAATTTTATATATATACATATATATATATATATCTGTGTGTATATATATACTTTTAGTTGTTCAGCTAATTTCTTTCTATTTTTTTAGTAGCGACAGGGTCTTGCTCTTGCTCAGGCTGGTCTCAAACTCCTGAGCTCAAACAACCCTCCCACCCCAGCCTCCCAGAGTGCTAGTGGTGTGAGTCACCATGCCTGGCCCAATATTTACATTTTTAATAGTACACATTTATAAGCTCATGTCTAACAGTTGCTTATTATAAAGTCTTCATAGAAAAATGAGTTATTTGAGAAAATTGTTTTAAAACAGGGATGGAAGAAAGTTAAAATCTTTAGCCTCAAAATCAATGCATTTCTATTACATATTTTATACACACAATACCTTTCAGTATGTGTGTTGCTTAGAAGTTCTAAAAATTTGCGGTCCTTTTAATTCCTTTACATTTGTTTTATGACTAAAAGTATGGCCTATGCTATCTTAGTGAGCATTCCACGTGCGCTCAGAAATGTGTATTCTTCTGTTACTCAGTGTTGTTCTAAGTAAATTAAGTCAGGTTGGTTGTTAATGGTGCTCACGTTTTCATCTTCTTCTTCTGTCAGTTACTGAGGAAGGATGTTGCAATCTCCAACTGTATTTGTGGATTTGCCTATTTCTCTTTTCATTTCTATAAGTTCTTGCTCCATGTATTTTGAAACTCTGTTATTAAATCCACACACACACACACACGCACACACACACAAACATATTGGATTGTTCTGTCTTCTGGACAATTTGCCCCCTTACCATTATGAAAGGCTTTTGTTATCCCTGGCAATTGTCCTTGTTCCATGTCTATTTTGTCTATTATCAATATAGTTATTTTTGCTTCCTTACGTTTTGTTTGTAACGTCAAATATTTTTCTAACATTTAACCTATGTGACTATATTTTCAAGTATTCTTCATGTAGAGACATACGTAGCTGAGTCTTGCTTTATCTAGTCTAACCACCTCTGTCATCTAATCATAGTAATTAGAACACTTACACCAAATGTAATTATTGATATACTTGGGTTTGAGTATACCATTTTGCTATTTGTTTTCTAATTTTCTCCATATCTTGTTTGTTTCTATTTTCTCCATTATTGGGCCATCTTTTAGGTTAAATATTTATCTAATTCCAAATTGATACATTAGCTATTCTACTTTATTCAATTTTTTTGGTTGTTACTCCAAGAGTTACAACATAGATCATTAATCAAGCAAATTCTGATATCATTTTTATGATACCTGAATAAATCCCTTTGACATTTCTTGTAGTGCAGGTCTTTTGGGCAATAAATTCTTCTTTATTTATGGTCTAACAAAGTCCTTATTTTGTCTTTATTTTGAAAGATCTCTTTGCTGAATGTGAAATTCTAAGTGAATGATTTCTTCCTCTTCCCTCCTCTCATCACTTTAAAAACGTCATTCCATTATCTTCTGGCTTGCACAGTGTCAGAGAGGAGAAATCTGCTTTGTTCCTTTTTACTTACGTTTTTTTCTTTGATGTCTTTTAAGGCTTTCTCTTCATGTTTTTCAGCAGTTTCTTTAGGATATGCCTTGGTATACAGTTCTATAGGTTTATAGTTTTCATCAAATTCGGATTTTTTTGTCATTATTAATTCAAATATGTTTTTTGGCCCACACTGTCTCACCTTTCCTTCCGACAGACCAATTACAGAGATGCTAGACTGCTTGATATGGTCCCACAGGTCACTGAGGCTCTCTCTTCTTTGTTATTGTCTTTTTTCTCTCTTTGTTTCATTTTGGTTAGTTTCTACCACTATATCTTCAAGTTTACTAATCTTTTCTTCTGCAGTGTTTAATCTGTTATTAAGCTTATCCAATTTTTCATTTCAGTTATAATTTTCAGCTTCAAAAATTTCATTTAGTATTTTTTAATGTCTTCCACTTCCCTCATTATGTTCATAATTCTTCTTCAATAATTGAATATATTTATGATAACTCATTTAAAGTTCTAGTTTGCTACTTCCATCATTTCTGTTTCACAGATCTTTGGAATCAGAAAGTTCTTAACATCGAGTTTAAGCTACTCATGTTACAGAGAAAGAAACTGAGCCCTAGAGAGGGGAGGGGAGTGCTGAATAACAACAAGACCACTCTGCTAGGCATTTTACAACTGTTGGCCAACCTGAGTCTCATTACAGCCTTCTAATTATCCCCCCACTTAGAAGCCTGAGAGAAACAAAGTGATTTGGTACGTCCCAAGTCATCCAGCTACCTGGTGGCACACTCAGGCCTTCTAATTCTCAGATTCATGTTATCACCACCACCACTACTACCCCACCCACCAAAAAACAAAACTCTTCAATAATAAGCATCCATCTTACAAGCAAGGCAAGTATTTAATTTGGAGTTAAGATATCCAAAGATTTTCATAACATTTTTGACCTAATATTTCCACTGATGAAAAACAAAATTCTTTAGGGGAATTGAAGAAATGAGAATGGGGGTCCCAAACATAGAGGACAACCATCTAAGTATCTAAAGGATTTTTGCTTTTTAAAAACAGATCATATAGGCAGTAGACCCTAAAGAAGTTTCAGTCATGATTTTCCGTTTTATTTTTTTGCCTCTATGGTCATCAGAGTATGTTTACCAAAGTACCTTGGGCCAGGGCCGTGTGAATATCTTCAATAGTTGTTCAGATGATTGAAAATCAGTATGTAGTCAGGCAACATGAATTTTAATTATGTGAACAATTTCAGTAGTAAATATGACTAAAAAGTGAGTCATGTTCATATGAAGATTTTTATTCAGAATAACTAATCTTTAACTATACTTCACATGGCATTGGGTCTGGGCTATGAGTGTGATTAACCTGAGTTTAAGTCCTGGCAACACAACTTACTGGCTATATAATTTGGGCCAATAAACTCTCTTAGTTTCAGTTATTTTTTTATCTACAAAATGGGATAATCCATATTTCATAGAGTTCTTGGCAGGAGTCAGGAGTTAAGAAAGTTTGCATAAAGTACTTAGCATAGCAGCTACATGGTAAACCTTTAGAAAATTATTTTTATGACCCTTTCCCTTTTGTCAGAAATCCTTCATAGTACATCTTAGAATGCTAAAAAATGCATAGGCTTTGGAGTCAGTCTATGAATCCTGGCTTTGCCACTTACTGCTCATATAACCTTAAGAAAGTTATTTCATTTCCTTACGAATCTCTTTTACTCACCTATAAAATGGGTATAATAATTCCTATCCCACGGGTTCTTGTGAAATTTTAATGAGATAACTTAAGATTAAATGAGAGAATATATTAATACAAAAGTTTGCTTATCGAGTTCCCACTATACACCAGGTACCGTGCTCAGCTCTAGGGTATGATGGTGAGCAATATGGTCATGATCTCTGCCTTCCAGAACCTGCAGGCTAGGAGTAGGAATAAAGTGTTGGAAGGTCTATGTTTACAGCACTGTGTTAGCACAGGGAAGGCAGGTCAAGGAAAGCTATCTGGAGAAAATAAACTGAAGTGGTAAGGTTTAACCAGATGAAGGATTAGCACCCTGTGTGAAGGATAGCATCATACAAATACTGTAGGAGAGCTTAGCACATGCTAAAAGTTCTGCGTGGAATTCTATGTGTATCTGGTACAAGTAGATACTTTTTTGCATTCATTCACTCATTTATGCAATAAACAAATATTTCAGGCATGCTAGGTGCTAGGTAATCACCTGAACAGGTAACATCTCTACACTCATGGAATTTACAGTGTAGTGATAGAGTTAGTAAATATGTAAACAAAAATTTCCTTAAAAATTGTGATAAACATGATGAAGGAAACAAATGGGGCCCTTTGACACAGGATATGAAAGCAATCTAAAGTTAGGCTGGTGAGGAGGGTACTCTGTGGCAGTGGCAGCTAAACCGAGAAGTGAAGGATGGTAGAGAGAAGCCGTGTTAAAAACAAGGGAAAGGAGAGTGATCACATGTGCTGAGACCCTGTGGTGGGAAGTGGCTTGTTATGTTTAGGATGTCATGCTTAAGATGACATGTTTAGGGTGTCATGTTTAGGATGACATGTTCAGGATGCCATGAAGGATGGGAGCAGAAATTGCACCATGAACGTATGTCAAAGAGGACAGAGGCCAGATCCCAGAGGACCTTGGCACCATGATGAGGAATTTGGATTTTATTCTGTGTGGTAAACACAGAAAACATATGAAAAATCCCTTATAAAGGAATGATATTATCTGATTTCTCATTTTTAAAAAATCATCCTGGTTTCTGTGCAGAGAATGAATTGGAGAAATGTGAAATGAAAAGTCTTGGCCCACAGGAAGTCATAGCAAGGAGATGAGTTGGTTAAAGGAGAAAATTAAGTATTTAGATGTAGTGCCATTAAGTTCACCATGGCCAAGAGGCCACTAGTAGAGATATAAAATGGGGCCATTGGATAAACAAAACAGGATTGCAGAGGAGGGGCCTAGGTCAAAGGTCTAAATTTAGGAGGCATTAGCACAGAGGCTATATGAAGCCAAGGACATGAATCTTACTTCCTCAAGGGCGAGAAAAGCAGACAGAGAAGAGAAGACAGATAAGACTGCATCCTGAGGAATTCTAGATGTTAGAAGAGAAGTCAAAGAGAACTGGCCAGAGGTAGGAAGAGAGCAAGGAAATACACTGAAGAAGTCCAAGAGACAAAAGTTTTCATGAAGGAAAAAGTGGTTAACAGAGGTGTCTTAGTCCATTTTATGTTGCTTTAAAGGAATACCTGAGGCTGAGTAGTGTATAAAGAGAGAGGTTTATTTGGCTCATGTTCTGCTGGTTGTGCAAGAATCCCAGCGTCAGCACCTGCTTGGCTCCTGGTGAGAACTTTTCTTTTGAATTGACATATCTACTCTTACCGTGTTTTATCCAGCACCTACTACTATGCGCCAGGCACTGTTCTAGGCCTGGGGAGATAACAGGGAATGAGAAAAACAAAGACCTTACTCTCAGCTTTTGTAGAGCTTCTTTTCTAGAAGAGAAGTTTATATGATCATTTGTATAGTTTAAGTTCTATAAGGAAAATAAATTAATGCTTACACATTTTTGATGGGAATGTAAGTTAGTGCAACCTCTATGGAAAAGAGTATGAAGATTTCTGACAGCACTTAAAACAGATCTACCATTTAATCTAGCAATCCCATTACTGGGTATCTACCCAAAGGAAAAGAAGTTATTACATCAAAAAGATACCTGCATTCATATATTTATTGCAGCACAATTCACAATTGCAAAGATATGGAATCAACCTATGTGCTCATGAACCAATGAGTGGATAAAGAAAATGTAGTATATATATGCCATGGAGTACTACTCAGCCATACAAAAGAATAAAATAATGGCTTTTATTGCAACTTGAATGGAACTGGAAGCCATTATCCTAATCACTTAGGATTACTTATTTGACAGTAACTCAGGAATGGAAAACCAAATATTGCATGTTCTCACTTATAAGTGGAGCTAAGCTATGTGTGTGCATGGTCATACAGAGGGACTTAATGGACACTGGAGACTCAGAATGGTGGAAAGGGGTGAGAGATGAAAAATTACCTATTGGGTGCAATGCACACTATTTGAGTGATGAATATGCTAAAAGCACAGACTTCACCACTAATTCAGTCAGGTAACAAAAAACTGCATGTGACCCCTAAATCTACTGAAATTTAAAAACAAGAAAAGAAATTAGGGAATGTCCTGGTGGGGGCTTTTGTGCTGTGTCAAAATTTGGCAGAGAAGTTCAAAGGGGAAGTGGGTGCATTCATAGAGGAACCAAACAAGAGGAGAAAACTCACTTTAGAACATCCCACTTTCACAGACATTACTCCATTCCCGAGAGAATTAATCCTTCTAGCCAGAACTAGAACTTACTCACTACCCTGAGAACAGCGCCAGGCCTTTCATGGGGATCCACCCCATGACCCAAACCCTTTCCACTGGGCCCAGAACCATTCCACTGGGGATCAAGGTTCAACATGAGTTTCTGTGGGGACAAACCAACTGTATCCCAATCATACCAGAGAAAAAGCAAGACAAAACCAGAAAGTTTTCCACGGGATTTAGCAACATGGAGGTTGCTAAAGACTCAAAACTTTCTTTCTTTCTTTTTTTTTTTTTATTAAAAGGTTACGTACATTGCCCTTGCCTCCCTCCCCGCTCCAGTCAGAGCCTCAAGCCTGACCATCCCCCAGATGGTGCACATCGCACTCATTATGTATGTATATACCCATCCCCTCCTCCGCCCTCCCGTCTGCCCGACACCCAATAAATGTTGTTCCTGTGTGTCCACTTAGGTGT
>CAUYRT010021898.1:0-12897 GCA_963574885.1 Lepilemur ruficaudatus
AACCTCAAACTCCTGGGCTCAAGTGATCCTTCTGCCTCAGCCTCCTGAGTAGCTGGGACCACAGGCACGTGCTCCCTTGCCTAGCTAATATTTTTTGTATATTTTCAGTTGTCCAGCTAATTTCTTTCTATTTTTAGCAGAGACAGGGTCTCACTCTTGCTCAGGCTGGTCTCGATCTCCTGAGCTCAAACGATCCACCTGCCTTGGCCCCCCAGAGTGCTAGGATTCCAGGCCTGAGCCACCACACCCCGCCCCAATTTACAAACTATTTTTACATATCTGCCTTGATTGAATCCTCAAACCCACGATTTGGTCAAAACAAGAATCATTATTCATCCTTTCCATTTTACAGTGGAGAAGTCCAAGGGTGAGAAAACTAGTTCTCTGCCTAAGGTCACTGTGGTCACAGGCGGTCCCACGCTGCCTGTGACAGGACTAGAATTCAAATCTGTGTGTGATAGTTGCACACAGTGTTCTTGCCACTTAACAGGGCTGCCTTCTCAGAGTGCATTTACTGCTGTGTCATTTATTTAAACGACGTGCACCAAGGTGGGGTTTTGGGCTTCACACTTGCTGCTGTAGAAATTTTCCCTTCTGTATCCAAAGGATGTAGTCAGGCCTGTGTGTTCGACGCACGGTTCTGCTGATAGCATTGGGGTTTCAGGCTTGGAAGGGAAACTTGTCGGGTCCCTGGAACATACCTTCACCCAGGTTTTCTGAAGTACAGAAAATCTGCAGCAGGACTGGGTGAGAGGAGAATTGGGTCCACATGTTGGGAGAGGTAGCAGTTCATTGAAGCTGGCGAGGAGAGAGGCGTTGGGCATTTTAGCCAAGACTTGGGAAGGAATCTTCCAGGTTCCATTAACAGTGAGGACTAGTCTCCTTTCCTCCTTATTTTAATTATATGATTCCAAAATTAAACTGTCTTATGAAGTATATTCAGAAAAATATCACTTCTAGTCTTTCACCGCTCTTTTCTATTCCCTCTCTATCACTGTGGGTAACCACATTTTAAAAGTCTTTGTTTTATTTTTATAAATATCAGTAAATAAACACTCAAAAGAAGCAAAATATACGTACCCTTCTCAACATTGCTCTTTGCACTTAATGTGTCTTGGAGATAACATCATATCCGTATACAGGAATCTCTTTTGTTCTTGTTTTTATTGCAAAGTATTCTACTGTGTGACTGTATCATAGTTTAATCAACTGGTTCCCTGCTGACAGATATGTTGGTTACTTATTATCTTTTGCTATTACAAATAATTTCACGATAAGTAATCTGTTCATAAATCATTATTTTACCCGGTGTATATTTGGGATAAATTCTCAGAGGCAGAAATGTCAAAAGGTAAATACATCTGCCTTTTTTCGGTGTGTTGGTAAATTGTTGTCTCACTGGTTGTTGAGGCTTGCATTCCCACCAGAAATTTATGAAAGTTCCTGTTACTAATATTCTCCCCAATATGTTTTATTGTTGACCTTTCAGATTTTTCCAATCTCATAGGTAAGCAATATTTTCTTATGATAGTGTTGTTTTAAATTTCTCTTTGTAAGTGAGGTTGACCATTTTTTTTCTCTAAGCATCATTTAAAATTTATGTTCTATAAACTGCCTATTCATATTCTTTGCCTATGCTTCTATTGGATTACTGGTATTTTTATCTGGGAGTTTCTGGAGCTCTTTTTATATTAATTCTGCTGGCCTTATTCCCCCTCCCCCATGGTATCAGTTATAAATAGTTTTTCCAAGTTTTTAATTTACATTTTGACTTTGTTTATAGTGTTTTTGCTATGCAGAATACTTTTAGGTTATTAGTCAGGTGTTCATTCTCTTTTCTTCAATTGCAACTGGATATTGAGATATTTAGGAAAGTTTCCTGGATCCCAGATTAAAAAGGCATTCATCCTTGTTCTCTTCCAGTCTGTCTGTTATTTTTTATTTCTAATCTTTTTGAAGTTTATCCTGGTGCATGATGTGAGATGCAGATCCGATTTTATCTTCAGCCCAAAGTCTCTCCAGTTGTCCTGAAACAAATTACTAAAAAGTTTACCAGGTAATATTTAGTCACACTAGAAATTTACCAGGTATGACTAGTCATTGTGTAGTTTGAGGATATAGGCTAAAAGGATGTCAAAGCCTTTTTAGAAGCAGAATGAAACACTATGGAATGTATATGCAAGCTTTTCAGTTATGGAAAATAAATTTGTATACAGACACTTAGAAAAGTCGAGAATGATGTTTTTCAGACACACATTAATATATATTTATCTGGAGCCCAAATTCAACACCTTTCAAACTTTTTCTAACTTCCCCCCTCAAACTTCTCATCCCGAGTTTGACAATTTAAGGTTTCCTGGAGAGTGATAATCTCTCATTCTTCTGAAAGAAAAATAAATTATAAAAACTGGTTTGTCAACATGTCAACCTTAGTTCTCTACGTATTTCATTACAAATTTTTCAGTAACAGAAGATTAGATACTAATGGAGCAAACTTTAAATAAATATCTGGAAGCTTTCCAACATGAAAAATCAGAACAAACATGTTTTAAAACATAGCAATTAAATACTGACATAATGTTGTTGGTGATTACACTCTCTCATTATGTGGTTTAGAGCAAAGGTGGATTCATCTGCCTGCTCTGAAAATCAGCATGACCAAAAGGCAGAGTTAAAGAGAAAACATTGTGTCCAATTCCTGTGTTTTCGGAGGATAAAATTACTGTCCACATCAATACCCTCCAGCCACAAAGCATCCGGAACACACCTGTAGTGGAATGATTTGGATTTATGCTCCTTGTAGTGACAGAATGAGGCAGACCACACACCTGACCGTGGGAAACTGCAGGGCATCTCAGTAAGAGTGTTAGAAAGAGCTTGTTACGGGATTTAGGTTTGTAGTGGATGATTTTGGGGAACATTTAACTATGTGGGCTTTGTTCTGGATTGGATATCCCCAGGAAGCGGGGATAAGTCTATGATGGGTATCTTATCTTAATAGACCTAATGTAAAAGGAGGGAAAACCAGAGCAGCGCTAAAGTTATAGCAGTATCCACTTATAGTACCCAACACAGAGATGCTTGATCATTTTTCTGGTTTGAACAATGTTTACATTGCTGTCTGTATTTAGCCATGATTACAAAGTGCTCTTGTTTTCATCTTGACCCGGCATAGTCAGAGTGCCTCGTCTGATGTTGGCGTTCTGTGGGAAAGTGTTTTTTAGCAGGAGAGCACCATGGCCCAGCTGGATCAAAACAGTTTCCAGGTGTCACGGGCTGCTTTCTTCTTTTCGCACTCCAAATATTACAGTACTTTTCCCTTTTTTATTCAATTTGTACACACAAAAAATACCTGTATTTATCAGTGCAACAAAGTTCCAGCAACTGTAGCAAGCATTTTCAAAATCTCAGTTGCCCAACCTAATAATTGTTTCTCATGCACACAGAATCGCATGCAGATAGTCCTTACTGGGACAATCTTCAGGCTTTATTCATCTAGCGTGCCACATGGGGCCATGCTCTATATTTGGCTTCCAGATTTTCCACAGGTGGAAAAGAGAAAGTAGAGAAGTCACAGCAGATAATTAAATGCCTTGTGGCAGAAGGATACACTTCACTTTCCTTGTAGGCCATTGGCTAGAATTAATCATATGACCCTGCATAGATGTGAGGGGGTGTATTAGTCAGGGTTCTCCAAAGAAATGGAACTAACAGGATGTATATGTGTGTGTGCATACATATATTCTTATATATGTGTGTATGTATGTATGTATATATGTAGAGATTTATTTTAAGGAATTGGCTCACAAAATTGGACAGGTACAAACCCCAGATCTGCAGGATGGGCCATCAGGCTGGAGATCCAAGGAACAGTCACAGTTGAAGCCTGAAGGCCATTTGTCTGGCAGAGTTCCCTTTTGCCAGAGGGAGGTCAGTCTTTTGTTCTATTCAGACCTTCAGCTGATTGGATGAAGTCCACCCACATTACGGAAGGTAGTCTGTTTTTTTTTTTTTTGAGACAGAGTCTCACTCTGTTGCCCAGGCTAGAGTGAGTGCCGTGGCATCAGCCTAGCTCACAGCAACCTCAAACTCCTGTGCTCAAGCAATCCTTCTGCCTCAGCCTTCCAAGTAGCTGGGACTATAGGCATGCGCCACCATGACCGGCTAATTTTTTCTATATATTTTCAGTTGGCCAATTGATTTTCTTTCTATTTATAGTAGAGACGAGGTCTCGCTCTTGCTCAGGCTGGTTTCGAACTCCTGTCCTTGAGCGATCCGCCCGCCTCGGCCTCCCAGAGTGCTAGGATTACAGGCGTGAGCCACCGCACCCGGCCTGGAAGGTAGTCTATTTTACTCGAAGCCCATGAATCTAAATGTTAACCTCATCCAAAAACACCTTTACAGACATATTCAGAATATTGTTAGACCAAAACTTTGGCATTATGGCTGAGCCAAATTAACACATAAAATTAGCTATCCTAGGAGCGTGTGGGATTTTTGTCTGGGCTATTTCTCAAATCACTTGGTGTTGGCTGTTTGGAACATGAGTCTTTGATCATCAGCCAATTTTTTTTGCCAAACTCTTACTTTATAACATCTATTGTTCAATAAGGTGCATATTGTATAAGCACATGTTCATTCATATACGTCTAGCACTTACAGTTTTATAGCCTATGTGACAGGTAGGATGGTGGTTGTTAGTTTCATTTTATAGACAGAGAAAATAAAACTAAGATAGGTGATGCATGGATGGTCACATGGCAAGGAAGTGAAAGACCCAAGACTAGAAGTTAGATCTTCCCTTCTCTTGTCCACCACAGAGATAAACATCATAAAGCGAATTAAATTTAGAAAAGCATTGTTGAAATTGATAGGAAGAGGGAAAGATTTGGACTTACGTCATCATTCAGTGGTTGTAGCAGTGCCCGGGCTCATAAAGGCGAAAAAGCTTCCAAACTATTCAGTAGCCCTCTGATCACTGAAGGTGTGTGGGAAGGGAAACAGGATCCCCCTGACCTTTTCACTGGGCTCCAAACCACTTTGGGTTTGATCCTCACCAATCTGTTCTCCTCTTTTTCTTTTTCCTTTTTCCTGTTCTGCTTCAGTAATTTCCCCTCCCTGAAGGTCCCAGGCAGGCTCTGGTACCTCCTCTTCCAAACTACCCCCTGAACTGTGCCTGTTCCTGCCTCTCCTTTATCTGAAACCCTTCCGTCCCTCCAGGCTGCTCTGGCAAGTGTTGTCTCTAGTCGGCCATCTTGCTCTCGCTTGATAAGTGAAGTCTCTAGTCGGCCATCTTGCCCTCTCATGATAACTCTATTTAATTTGTTTAAAGATGCCTTATCCCTGGCATATAGGAGGGTAATGCAACTGAATCAAAAACATGCTAACAGGAGAGGAGTTGGTTCAAATTGACCACCTAGGACATTTTGGGGAAAGGTATACTTATTAATGGTGACAGAAATTAAAACAGCTTCTTGTAATTGTACCGCTGTCCTTCCTTCTATCCATCCTTTACTAGCAAGGCCAAGGAGCAGGTAATTGACAAACAATTTCTGTGGCTTTAGTAAGGAACGTGGTTTGAAGTATCAACCCTACTCTTTCTGGTGTCTGGACTGACATTCAGTCTACGGGAGGGAGAGAGACAGGAAACCATGGGGCTGAGTAGAAAAGGGAAGCAGAGGCCGACACTGCAGAGCTGCAGAGGATGTCAGGCCTGTTGGAATGTTGTGTGTGAACTATGATACATCAAAAAAGTCCCCAAATTGTTCTCTCTCTTGCCAGTCTTTTCTATTGATTCATGTTTGTCCTGTGTTTATATCTGCTGTTAAGAATGACACAGAAACAAAGGAGACTGTGGGTAGAATCAGTACTTAGGATAAAAAAAGCTTTGCATTATTTTCTTGGTTGTCAAGTTTCACTGATTCAGAACAACTGGTGATTTCTCTCTCCATAGCTTTAATTATGTTCGCTGTCAGAGACATAAGCCACAGGAAAGGACAGGACAGTAACTTTATTTTAAGCTGGATTGAGTATCAATAAATCTCCCAATTCCTATCAGCGCTAGAATTATATTTATTTTCTCTAAGAAATACTATATACTTAAAGTTTTTAGGAAAATATTTCTTTTGAATTAAAGTAACCATTTTAATCTTAGAACATTAGTCAGAGTGGGGACAGAACTATAATAATTAGGTAGCATTTTAGAAACATACACAAAGAGGGTTTATTATTATGATATAAAGCCCATGAATTAAAGACTGTTGAGCATGTGCAAGAAGTGAAATATGTGTTAAATATTTTATTCATACAAAAAATATGAAGTAGACTTTAAGCAACTTCTATTTAATACTTACAAGGTAGTCATTTCTTTTGCTTAGAAATCCCATTGTAACTCAAAGGATTTGCTCAAATAGATGGTATGTGATAAAGATATTTTCAAAATGCCTAATTTCTTTTTCTGATGTAAAGTTAAGATGAATGTCATATTTTCTGTTCATCATTTATTGCTTATCAGGCAAAGAACTTAATAATATGATGGTTAGACTTAGATGGCTTTTCTAAAAAGTTAATTCATTTTTCTCTATATTGGATTATGGTAGCCAATTGATCAAGTATGAAATTAAACATTGATTAATTCTGAAAAATTTTCTATGATCCAATTAGATGCCAGCTGGTATGAATTATGCATTCAATTTGACTTCATAACATTTTTTTCCCATCTGATGGTTTCATTGATGTATAAGAGATTCTCATTCATATTTTCATCACTTAATGTGATGGTTAATTTTATGTGTCAGCTTGGCTGGGCCATGGGATGCCCAGGTATGATTAGACATTGTTTCTGGGTGTGTCTGTGTGGCTGTTTCTGGAAGAGATTAGCATTTGAATTGGTAGCATGAGTAAAGCCGGTGACCCTCTCCAATGTGGGTGGGCATCATCCAATCTACTGGAAACCTGAATAGAACAAAGGCAGAGAAAGGCTGGATTTACTCTCATTTGCCTGATTCCTGACTACATGAGCTGGAACACACTGATCTTCTCTTATCCTTGGTACTCCTGGTTCTCAACCTCCAGACTCAGACTGGAATCAACACCGTAGCCCTTTAAATCTTAAGCCTTTGAACTACACTACTGGCTTTTCTGGGTTTCCAGCTGGCATATAATAGATCATGGGACTTCTTAGTCTCCATAATTTCATAAGCCAGTATCTTATAATAAATCTCTATCTGCTATTAGTGCTGTTTCTCTAAAGAACCTTGACTAATACACCTAATAAGAGGACTTACCACTGCTTTTCCCGCCACTCATTCCTGAAGAGGTACTATTTGACATTGTTCAAAGGGAATATTATATAGAAGGATTCAATATCATATAACACAACACAAAATCATTGTAGGATTTAGTTTGTAAAGTGTAAATCCTATTTTGTTAAGGCAAAGCCCAAGTTCAAGAGGAGCAAGAAGCCAGTGTGGCTTAAATAGAATAAGTAGTTGGGGTTGGACTTTGCAAGGCATTTAGGTCATGATTAGGGTTTTGAAATTTCTTCTGAATAAGCTGAGAAGAGGGAAGACATTGTTAGGTTTTGAGTGAGGGAATGAAATGATCTGATTTTTTTTCTTAAATGTTCACTGTGGGTTCTGTGTGTAAAATTGCCTGCAGTGAAGCAAATGTAGAAGCAAAGATAACACTAGGAGGCTCCTGAAATAACCTACAAGTTGTGGAGGAGCCTATTGTGGTGAAACATACTGGGTTTGGGATATCTTTTAAAGGCAGAACCCTCAGGACTTCCTACTGGATTGGATATGGGGTGGAAAGTCAAGAGAATAAGCAAGATGATTCCGAGGTTTTGGGATTGAGCAAAATAGATGAAGCATGGAACTAATTATTGATAATAAACTGATACTAAAATTTAATTGACTTAAAATTATTCAAACATGCAAAATATAGCATTGTTCATTTATTACTATTACTTTTAAAAGCCAAGGAGATGTATACAATGTATTGTCAGCTAATTATCTTGCATTGCCATTAAAAGTCTATCATTGAAAGTTTTATGATAAAAAGTTTGTTTGAGCTCTAGGAGACTACCATGCTTTCTTGTAACACCTCTGTTGGTGACACAGTTAGGGAAGACTCCTGAGTACATGGGTTATAACACTGACTTAGATGACATTATTTTCTCCATCTATGTCCTCCACTGGCTTTATATTCTCCTTTCTGGGATGCTTATATAATCACTCAGGTAGGTTTCAAAAAGGATTCTGTTCTCAGGATTGAGAAAGGAGCCAAAATTACAAAAAAGGGGGTTCCGTTAGCATTTTATTATTCTTTCTTTGGAAGATGCAACGTTAGAGAAGATGGCTTCCTACTGCATCTCAATATTCCCAATCTGAAACTGAGCTTGACCAAAGGTGAAGACATAATTAGAGGTACCACAGGGTCTTTTATGTCCTATATTCTTAGACATATCTTTTATTCAAAGAGCTAAAATAAAAGGTGATAAGTTCTGATGTTTAATTACAAATGTAATGGGGTTCTGAATCCCTAAACGAGTTAGTTTTCATTTCTGTTTTCCAATTTTACTTTTCAGTGGAAGAAAGGTGACACGATATGGCTGGTGCTGTGTGTTATTTTCTAAGCTTTCCCCAGATAAGGAAGAAAGTGAAGAGCTCCTCTGATACTATGTTGTGATAAAGGTGATACACACTGCCTTGTAGTCTAAACATTAATGTGCAGAACTGTAATCACATCTGGCTGGTGGGCAGAACAGTTGTCTTTGTCTTCAATCTCTCCTGTTGTATTGCTGTGAAGTGCTGTCACAATGAGTGATAGAGGGGTTGAAGCTGTAAATTCAGGAGAATGACTCAGTTATACAAGCAGAAATGGTATCTTTCTTGTAGAGAAATCGTTATGTGTAAGTAGAATAGAAAACTACCCACATGTGAGAGATTTTAGAGTGGGAAGGAAAAAAGCCTCACTGCATTTCCAAACCTCTTTCTTACTCCTTGGAGGATGTCAAGAATTATACAAGTAAGACTACAGTCCTTAACTCAAAACTTAGTAAAGATGCAGACAACTTGAATGCATACCATACCATGTTAACATGGGAATAGCTACGAAGCAGATTTTAAGATAATGGAAGGACACAAATCCATTAGACACTTGCAGCTGGAAAAATGGAATTGTTACTAGAACAGGGGAAAAGCGCATAGAAGAAAAAATAGCCTTCATCAAAATGTTGTCTTGGATTGACCATATATATATATTTTTTATCTACATGACAGTTTTCCCTATGAGTTAGCTGTGCATATGCTTCTGTGTTTTTTATGTCATTGTTTTCTTTAAACTATGTAATATAGTCAACATAAAATTATTAGAAAATTTATCTACATTTTAAATGTAGTCTTTTACCAACAATTTATCTGTTTCTGGCATGTTTTCTATTAAGAAGGAGTCCTATTAAAGATAGTTAAGTGAAATACCTTACTAAAATTTCACAAAATTGCTACCTGGCCAGGTCTGGCTATCTTTGCAAGCCTCACGAAGATTGACATGACAGAACAAAGAAACAGGATCACAGAATCACAGGTATTTTAGAAAGCAAATTAAGTTCATTGAATTTTTTCTCTAGACTTATTTTAACACAGAGACAGCTTGAACTGATGAAACCAGCTGGTTGGGAAATATATGTTTTATTTTCAAGTGTACATTTTCCATGTCTACATTTAACCTCTTTCACCTTGTTTGAAAAACAGGAAAAAAATCTACTACTTCTTAACTCCTGGTGATGTTGTAATAATCAAGCAAATTTTTTAAAGTTTATGCAAAATGAGGACAGAGATTTCTAGAATGGCAAAGTAAGGAGCTTAGCTGGATTCCCTCCTCAGCAAATAATAATTTAACTGGTGAAAATTTTGAAAAATGAACACCTGAAGTCTTTAAATTGCCCTAAAGGCATACAGAGAATAGAATAATGTTTATTCAAGAAAATCTACTAAATCTCAGTTAGAATAGAAAAAGTTGGCATTTGAGTCATGGCTGGCTCCCTTATATCATTCCCCAACTCCACCCCAACTCTGTGATAATGAAGTTCTGTCCCAGGTGTTTATAGCCAAGAAGCCAAGGGACTCACTTTCTCTCTAGCTCCCAGTCTTGGGCTATGGTTCCTTCCTTCCCTCCCTCCCTCCCTCCCTCCTTCCTTCCTTCCTTCCTTCCTTCCTTCCTTCCTTCCTTCCTTCCTTCCTTCCTTCCTTCCTTCCTCCCTCCCTTCCTCCCTTCCTTCCTCCCTTCCTTCCTCCCTCCCTCCCTCCTTATCTCCCTTCCTCCCTCCTTCTCACTCTGTTGCCTGGGCTAGAGTGCCATGGCATCAGCCTAGCTCACAGCAACCTCAAACTCCTGGGCTTAAGAAATCCTTCTCCCTCAGTCTCCCGAGTAGCTGGGACTACAGGCATGCGCCTCCATGCGCGGGTAATTTTTTCTATATATTTTTAGTTGTCCAGCTAATTTCTTTCTATTGTAGTAGAGACAGGGTCTTGCTCTTGCTCAGGCTGGTCTTGAACTCCTGACCCTAAACAATCCTCCCACCTTGGCCTCTGGGGTTATGGTTTCTCCCCGATGGAGAAGGCTACCATTTCTCATCTTGCCCAGGCCCATGTTGCAGGTGGGTGTACTGAAAGGACTGGGTATTCTTTCTCTCACCTTCCCATCACTCATAGGGCAGAAGCTTTATTCTAACCTGATCTTAACATACTTATGATAATGCAAGAGACCCAGAGTAGCCAAAAAATTCTTGAAAAGGTATGTGCCAGTATTTATACTTCCTGATTTTAAAACTTAACACAAAACTATAATAATCAAAACAGTGTGGTACTAGAATAAAGGTAAACCTATAGAACAATGGAATACAATTAAGAGTCCAGATATAAATCCTCCCATTTTTGGCCAATTGATTTTTGACAGGGTATCTCCACATTGGAGAAAAGAATAATCCTTAAATAGTGCTAGGAAACTGGATATTCGCATGCAGATGAATGAAGTTGTACCCCCTACCTCACACTATACACAAAATATCACAAATGGATTGTAGACCTAAATGCAAGAACTAAAGTTATAAAACTCTTAAAAGAAAATGTATGAGAGTAATCTTTATGACCTTGGGTTAGACAATGGTTTCTTAAATACAGCACTAAAATCACAAGCAACAAAAGGAAAAAAAAACAGGTAAATTGTACTATATCAAAATTTAAAACTTTCATGCTAAAAATGATTCCATCAAGAAAATGAAAAAACAACCTATAGAATGGGATAAAATATTTTTGCAAGTCATACCTGATAAGGGACTTGTAACAAGTATACTATATACAGAACACTTTAACCCAGTAATAAAAAGACCCAATAACCTAATTTAAAAATGGGCATAGTGTCTGCATAGACATTTCTCTAAAGAAGATATACAAATGTCCATTAAATACTTGATACAGTGCTCAACATCATTAGTTATTAGAGAAATGCCCATCAAAACTTGAATGAGATGAAGCTTTGTATTCAATAAATGGCTCCAATAAAAAAGACAGTCAATAACAAGTATTGGTGAAAATGTGAAGAAATTAGAACCTTCATATGTTGCTGATGGTAATTTAAAACAATAGTGCTGTCACTCTGGAAAACAGTTTGGCTTTTCCTCAAACTGTTAGGCACAGAGTCACCACATGACCTAGCAATTCCATTTTTAAGTATCCACTAAGAGAAATAAAACATATAAAAAAACCCTATACATGAATGTTCATAGCAGCATTATTCATAATAGCCAAAAAGTGGAAGTAGTCCAAATGTTCCTTCATTGATGAATGGAGAAATAAAATGTGGTATAACCATACAATGGAATATTAGTTAGCAAAGAAAAGAAATGAAGTATTTATGTACGTTACAAAATGACTAAAACTGGAAAATTTCCTAGAGGTGGTCACAAGAGATCACATATTGTATGATTCCATTTATAGGAAATACCTAGAATAGGCAAATCTATAGATGTTGAAAGTAGATTATTGATTGCATAAGGATGAGACTGGGGGTGGGTGAGGTGAAGAGGAATGAAGAATGGCTGCTAATGGGTTTGGTGTTTTTATGAAGGACAAAAATTTTCTAGATTGTGGTGATAATTGCATAACCCTATGAATATGTATAAACATTGAATTGTAGACTTTAAATGGGTGAACTGTATTGTTTATTAACTATATCTCAAGAAAACTTTTAAAATAAGTAAAAATGTTTGCATTGTAAAATATATTTATTTAAAACACTTAAGCTTTTAATATTGATATACTTTTTGAGAATTATATTAATATTTATCTTATCCACAAGGAGAAAAGTCAAATATGTTTTTTTTTTCTTTTTTATTGGGGGAAAACTACAAAGCATTTACAGTATAATGTTTACAGTCACAATTTATAGTGAGCTGATTTCCCAAAATATATTACCACTCCAGTTGACTTATCTTGTTACATTTAAAAATCTACTCTGTCAAAGTAGTCCATAGAGTACAGACATAGTGCTCCACTGTATCTACGTACAACCAACACTCCATTTTAAGTGTATAATTAAATGATTTTCAGTGAATTTACCAAGGTGTACAGTTAATCACATGAATCAGTTTTTGAGGAATTCCTTTCCCCTATTGAGACCCCTAATTCCGCTCCCCCACTACTTTTCAAGCATATCCCACCCCACCACAGGGCCCCCCCACCTCGCGCAGCCGTGGGGCGTCCCCCCCCCCCCCACCGGGGACGGCCCCCATCACCCCCACCGGGCCCCCCCGGGGGCCGACCCCCCGGGGGCCGGGGGGGGGGGGGGTTAGCCCCAAGGCTGGGTGACAGGGGGGGGGTCACTGTGGAGGGGTGG
>CAUYRT010021900.1:0-10723 GCA_963574885.1 Lepilemur ruficaudatus
AGGGGAAAGGAATTCCTCTAAAACTGATTTATGTGATTAACTGTACATCTTGGTAAATTCACTAAAAATCATTTAATTGTACACTTAAAATGGGGTAAAGGCATGATATGTAAAGTATACTTCAATAAAGAAAAAAAAGAATACTAAATTAAAATGGAAGTTGAACTTTATATGTTCTTATACATGCTACTATTTCAATCAGTAAATTATACATAATATACCATAGTCTGAAAATATTCACACTTTTTGTTTGTTAGGTAAGAAATTATCTATATTGACTAAATTGTAATGATACAAATAATTAAAATTTAGCTCTTATTAGATTTTCTGTCTTTATTTTAATTTGAAATATGATTTAAGAAACTTCTTAAGAAAACCAAAATGAAATAATCACTTCTAAATGAGTACGTTTATGAGTCATTCTATTTTCTGGTCATCTCAACTCCTCCCTTTTCTGACAAATACAAGGAAAAAGGAATATGTGAAACTTGTCATTTTTCCCATCACCCACTGTGATAAACACATGTTTTGTTCATTTGCACCACAATTCTTCCATGAAGCTGCTTAGGAAGGTACAAAGAGAAAAACAGAATATAATGCACTGTTGAAAAATACGTTTTATTTGTTCTTACAAAAATGGCATGCCATTTTCCAAAAAAATAAGTTGATTCAATGGATTAATTTTAATTTAATGTAATATGCTATTTTGTGATAATTATAATAGTTTTATTATTAGAATGTTAGGGCATAAAATAAGCTACAAAAATAACATTATTAAGAACCACTGAAAGATGGTTATAATTTCATTTAGTTTTCATGAAATCATTAAATTGAAAGTTGAGAGAATACCAGAAAGACCACATTTGATATTTTTAAGCAGAGGATTTTAAAAGAAAAAGTGAATATTATGCAACACTATTGAAAAAAATGTACTGTTTTAGCCAGAGCTTAAATAAGGACAAACCTTATGCAAAAATGGTCTCTTGGATTTACTGGTTATTGCTATTGAAGAGCAATGAAAATGTTAAATCTCTTGGGGAACGGGTGAAAAATGTTTAGTAACTAAGTGCAGTGAACATTGGACTACATGATTTATGTAACTTATTTAGTCTTCATAAAAATTATGAAATAGATATTATAACCCTCATTTTATGCATGTAGAAAAAATAAGTTTAAATATATTTCCCCAAGGCACACATCTAACAAGCAGACAGCCAGCTATGTAAAAATGTGCATATTTCACTACGGAACCATTTTATTTCTACCACTGACCAGCGTTAAATTGAGGGGAAATCCTGATGTCAATGACTTACATCACACCAGACATACATGTGCTTGGTATATTTTTAATGATTTAATAAATTTATTTATTTTTTAAATTGACTATTCGTTGGACACATGACAAGGTCAGTTTAAATGCAGGGAGCGTAGTCAATGACAAAATCCTAACGACGGGGATGCAGAACACAACGAAGTCCACGGCGAGTCTATGCCGGAGTACTTACCAAGAGCTTGTGCAGGATCCCACCCAGCTTAGATTAAAACACATATTTTCTGACCCATTAGCACAAATCAAACAAATAAATAGAAAAACAAATGAACAAAAAGCACTTTATCTGAGCCAGTCTGATATTTAACAAGTATTCTCCAATATCCTCCATTATTTATTAGAGAAAGGGCAGTCCAACACATTTTGGTGATCATAATCAAAGGGAATATTGATAACTTGGAGATCTACATAAGAAAAGAGCCAAGGAAAAAGCTGAGGAGGTAGAGGGTAAGAGATCCTGTGCTATAGTTGACTAAATTATTGCCCCTAATTCTTCACTCTTTAGGTTAGTATTACACATTTGTGATCTTGCTGTGTCCCCTTTTTGCTCAGAGTCTCCACACCTACCATTGGATTTTGGTCTTGGCCGTGTGACTATCTTTGACCGTGGTGTGGTAAAGAATGTGACTTTAGTGAAAGCTGGAAAAGGCTAGCTTGGGGTGTGGCTCTTGTGCACTGCTATCACAAGACCACTGCCCAGGCAGTCAGTGCCTCAGTGTGGGTTACACGGAGCATACCACATCCTCCAGGTAAACTCTGTTCCAAAGAGAAAAGGAAAGATAAAGAGCAGACTCCAACCTGACCTGAAGCTCAGAGCTCACAATCCAGCCAATTTCAGCCAAGTTGCGACTGTCACACAGAACACTGGATATGAGATTACATTATTATTGTTTGAAACCGTTACGTTTTCGTGTTACTGTGGCAATAGCTGACTAGCACAATTGTTAATGTTTGCTTGGGATTGCTATGCGTTAGCTTACTTTTAGGAACCCAAACAGTTAAGTGCTGGTAAAATAGGAATTTTCAGTGGCCATTTACTTCGTAGATACACAATGAAATAAGACATTTTAAATATCCCAAATGGAACAATAACAAGAGAATTAACTTCTGTGAGGATTAACATGTGAGAATCAATAGATTTTTATTACATATTGGACGAATGTGTGCCATATGCTAGAAGTGTGCTCGTGTAGTAAAAGAGGACTTAGACTCAGGCCACACTGGACTCAGAATTTAAATTCAAGTATCACTGAGATTCCAAGAATTGCTTTTCATAGATCTTTCTGAAATCATCTATTAGAGTTTTTTAATACGCTCCCATAACTTCTACATATCTATAACTTCAGAGTGTTCACATTACAAATCAGCAGCAAAACAGAAATCCTCAGTTCAGGGATAGGAAATATAGGTAAGGCAGCTGATTTTTGACAATCCATGGCTTCATGCTTCTCCTTTACATTTAATGGACTGGAAACCAGCAGTTCTCAAATTAATACTTAAACACTCTCATTTTCTGCAAAACAATACTTTCTGGGAAAATACTGGTGACTATTGTACTTCTTTTCCTAACCCTCTACCTTGGAGTACTCACCTTAATTCTCTAGATTCAACTATGACTTTATCAAACTAAACCCATGACTCTATTTTCTTCTCTGTCTAGTGACTACTTATTCCATCTCCTCTTCATTAGTTCCTCCATTCCTAAAACTTTTCCTCTCAAGTTGTCTATATTTGCTAATGGCACAGGATTTTTCTCTATCATTAAAGGATTTAAGGCAAGTATTAATATTTGATTGTGTTTGGTTGTGGCAAAAATATGTGTAGTCTTATAGAATCTATCAATAGAACTTTTATCATTTCTAATCCACCTCATCTTTTCTTTTGCTATTATACTCCCTTAAATCTGGATTGGCCCCAATTTAAGCTATAGCTTTAACTTTCTAACATGCTCCTGTGGCTATGAAACATCCTACATTTCCCTATCAGGTGAATCATCCTATATTGTGTGACCCTATGGAAAGAGACTATTTTCAATGTCTCTTAATAGTTTATTAAGGCAAGTACATAACTATATCTTGGCATTCAGGACAATACTTTATGTTAATGAACCTGAATATAAATGATCTTAGGTTAATCTTTATTTATCTTCATTACCATAATACAGTTTGTATCACCCTGCTTTGGAAACTTGTTGATGCTATTTCTTTGATTTACAGTGGTCTTCCACTCATTCCCATCTCTAAAGGTCCTCCCAATTTTTCAAAGTATTTCACACATCATGCAATCTTTATCATAGCCTTTGCTGTCCCCTCTACTAATGCAATCTAACAAAGTGTTACTTAACGTACTGCCTCATGACTTTAAACTATAATAGTATTCATGATATCCAGTAACTTTTTCTAGATAAGGAATCTGAGGCACAGTAAGGTAAATTTACCTTCCCAGAATTATACTGATGATAAATGGTCAAAACAAGGATAGAAATGTGGACCTACAGCCCATGATCTTTCTGTTTCTCAGAATATAAGTGATCCTCCAAAATACATAAGCTAATAGGGGAAGGTACTTGGTTGCCCAATGGTTGTTTATAATATTTAAAGTCACTAGGCATTGTAAATAAATATATTAATAATAGGCTATGTAAATATGCATATATTTGGAAAAACCCTAATCACCTTTACAAGGAATAAAGATTTTACAGTTATCATACAGGAAGTGCATATTTATTTATATTTATATAATTATTAAGCATTTATTTTACTGCATGTAGCATAGTGAAATTACCCTATGTTTTCAAGCAGGGGTTGGTAAACTATAGTCCATGGGCTGAATCAAGGTACTCTTCAATGAGTTGGAAAAACTTAACAAAGAAGAATATGTAACAGAGACTGTCTGTGATCTAAAAAGTCTAAAATATTTGCTATTTGGCCTTCTACAGAAAATGTTTGCTAATCTCCCTGTCTTAGAGTTAGTGCTAGGTAAAAATCTTGACTCGGCCATCTATTAACTACAATTTGATGAGCTTCTGTTACCTAATCATTTAGATAACAATAACAGTAATAATACTATGGATAACTCATTGTGAAGATTATAATATATTTGAAGTATAGGACAATATAAGGTATCAGTAGAATAAAAAACAGTATAAAAAAGTAAGTAATAGTATGTTCTAGGAAGATAGACTATATATATCCTAATCAAACCATGTAACTTGTTCACTAAAACTCAGTGAAGGAGAATAATATACAAAACCTTCATGGTTGCTGGAAAATTAAAGTGTTCCTGGTATAGATTTAAAATTTCAACTTTTTAAAAATTGCCATTCTTGTTATTTTCATCATTACTCTAAATTTAAGCCACTTAGATCATGATTAGAATAATTATGTAACAATTCATGTGGGAGGTACTTCATTTATGGATACTTATTTACAAATTATTTATTTTGCACTTTGGAAAAAATTCATGTAATCACAAACTAGAGTCGTCAGCTTCAAAGAGTTGCCATTCTAACACAAACAATAAGCTGACGTAAATATAAAAATATAAATGAAAATATCTCATATTTGAATGCAATATAACATTTAAAAAAAAATAATTACTAAAGTGTTATAATTGGGGTAGTCATTCATACTGATTTACCTGGGACCATGCTGGTTTATATCTTTTCCAACTATAATTACTAATATTGTCCATTTTCAGTCTTAATATCATCCTAATTTGGAAAATAACTTATGTGGCCTCCAAGTTATAATGCAGAGTGGATATATTATCAAGTGGAAAAAAACTGCTTCATAATTAACTATGATCAATTGGCACCAAAACTGTTAATTTTTTGTTTATTTATTTTTTGGTTTGGGTTACTTATAAGAAAGCAGAGGGCTTCTCACAAGTGTCCCACCAGACAGACAGATGTCTGGGCAGTAAGTCCTTGTGGAGGCCAGGGCTGCCAGATTAGGGAGTGAGTGAGTCAGGGCTCTTCAACTGAGAGAAAGAAATGGCAGCTGGGATAGTTTAATCCCTTCTCCCATCGTACTTACACTTAGGATCCTGCTATCCCTCAGTAATTAGTCCGCCCTCTCCTGTACTCTGGCTCTTTATCCCGATAATGAGAGGATGCAGGCAGCTCCAAATGCGACATGCCCAGCAAACCCTGGAGATAAAGCATGAAAGATATTTATTGTCCACCAACCATGGATAGCAATGACCATCAGCAAAGCCCCCCAGGATCATAATTCAACTTGGAACTATGATCGCCAAAGGAAGTGTTCCCAGGGAAAAGAAAACTCCACGCTGTACACGCATCTGTGCGCGTCGCACACTTGCAGCACGGCTGCCTTTCACTGCTCGTCCAATTGACACTTTGAAATTAATTTGACAAACATATTTTCTGCATTTATACACACCCAGAGTTTTTTCATGCCAATTTATATGGCATTATGTTCACTGAATTGAACATGGCTGAAATGTGCTATTTGTTTTATGTGTTTAAAATATCTGGATATTGATTTTATTGTTTTACATTTACCAATTATTGCACTTTGCATTATTTTCAAGAAAAACTTATATTCAGCAGTAACTTTTAAAATAAAATCAACTACTGTAACAGTTTTATTTAAAATACCATTGTCTCTGTAGTCAGTATTTAGAAAAAATATTGTAATGCATAGCCTTTATTTCCTGGTAATTTAAACAAATAAGTTTCAATTAATGTAGCATTAATATGGCACTTAATTACCACATATGTATCATAACACCTAAGTACAAAAGGAGAGGTAATTATCCTATTTTTAAATGCTATTTCTTATTTTATAAACGACATATTAGCTTTTATGTTTTTTCCTGGTAACTATAAATGTATGTTTAAAAACAATCAGGAATAGGATCCTTACAAGAAAAAAACTATTCTATAATGCAAGAATATGCCAATTACTTTCTGGATTAAATTTTGTGAACCATCAAAATCATATTGCTCTCAATGTGGTTTTAGGTGTTTGTGAAGAGCCAATAAAAATGTTATAATATATTGTAGGCCATTGAGTCTGAGACTCTGATCTGATTATAGTGTCTACAGATCTTTAAAAGTTAGTATGAAAGACATCCAAATCTAATAAAATCTAATCTGAGCAAGGAATTATTGAGTTTTCTAAATCCATTAAGAAATCTAATGGTCATGGGTTGTGAACTGAGGAAAATTTAGTAATCTAATTTTGCTTTTAAAATGAGCTGGGTTAGTGTTATCTTCAAAGATATCTCTTTAGATTTTAACTAAGAAAGCTACAATAAAAAGCCACATTGCATTAAAAGAGCACTACAAGAAGATTACTAAATCTTGAATCTTCAGATTGAGAAGAGACAATCGTAAACAAATGAAGACTGCCCTCAATGACATTGTCAGGACTAATTGTAGTGGAACATACTGTGTATTTGGCATGAACCTATAGATGAGTGCAAAGGGGGGAAAAGAATGCAAAATTCTTATAAATATCTATAAAATATATTACTATGTTGAACAGCATCAGGCATCATTTTAAATTGAGACAGCTGCTGGTCTCATTTTATATCTCTGTCACAAGGAAGTGACGATGGAGAGTCAAGTTATTTTTAGGATATACAATCAATAATATTTCATGATTAAGGGTAGAGGGTGAAAGGAAAGAAGTTAAGTCTAAGTATCCAAATTATTGTAGGAGCATGTGGTACAAATCACCAAATAGGGACGACCAAAGCCACAGTATTAAGAAACTGGTGTTCATTTTTTAACTAATGGTACAATTATCAAAGAATGAAATAACTGAAAACAATAAAAATAGCTTGAAAATTTTACGTGTTTGTATGTTTGTGTGTAACATGAAAACAGCAAAAAGGAATCCAGATTCTGGTATTAATGGGAGTTGTTGCTGTAATGTTCTCCTACATAACAATTTAACTATGTGGTGGTGTTTTCAAAACTGGTGAAAGTATGCTCTTTTTCCATAGCTGCACATAAAATTTGAGGGCAAGTGGAATGTACTTGTCAGACATAAAAATTGGTCAGATAGATGTTAGGCACATAATTATTTCATACCTGTTATGCATACGCTTCATATAAGCAGGATCCGCCCACCCCATCGATTTACAAGTATGGAAGACTTTTACCAAAATTCGCTTGCTGGTTTCCCATGGAAGATATCAGATGAGCAAGAGTTGAGTTAGGCAGGAATGTACAGAAACAACATAAAGCTACGTTTTGAGGTTTACTCCTTCCTTCTCTGCACTCAACTACAGAACATTCTAGTTAAAGAACATCTTCAACTCCCCAAAATGGTACTACTTGAATATTCCTCTTTTTGGGGGGATAGGTGAAAAATATTTTCAAAAATAGAAAAACGAATTTTTGAACACACTATCTCTGAATTACATAAACATTTGTATTTATTTTAAATATATTTCTTTATTTGTATTATTTCTTATAGTAAATAAAGATAATACCCTTAATACAAAAAATGCTGTCTTTAACTTACAAAATGAGGATATTTGAATCTAAAAATATTGGGCCTTAAAGTTGTCATGACATAAAATAATAGCATAAATGTAAAAGAGGCAATTGCATTTAAGTAAAAGGCAAAAGATTTATATGATCTGAAAAGAAACCAGAGTATATAACTGCGTTTTAGACATCAAAAATGCTGTGAAAAAAAATTTAAATAGTTATATATGCACACGTAGGTAACTTGGCCTTAAAATCCTGCTGTCCCTTTTTAAAAATGGTTTTTGTTTTAAATTTTCAGTACACAGAGAAACAAATTTGAAGTCCAAAAGGAATCCTAATTTTCCTCAAAGATAATACAGTAATTAAATAATGTCAAAATTAATATTGCATGTAAAATCATTTTGTTGCAACTATACATTTCAGAAATGATATTAGAGGAGCAAATGAAATCAAGGTACTTGTTTTCGCATGGAAGATATCAAGTTAATAAGAGTTGGAATATATAGAAACATAGGGATAAGTTTTGAGTTTCCCTCCCTTCTCTGCTACTCACAGTGATGGAAAAATCACTGTACCTGGGAATTTATATATAGAATTTATATATAGATTTATATATAGATTTATATATAGATATATATATAGAATTTATATATGAGGTGATTGTATTTAATTAAACATATTACTTAATTTAAACATATTAAATATTTTTGAGAATATTAAATAGCATAATAATATGAGACATGTATAAACCAGAGATAAAATTTTGTTATATTTATTTCTCTGATCTTTTCTTATACATAAATCTTTTGAAAATAAGTGTAATTTATATTCGGTTTTAAATTTAGCTTTCTTTCCTTTGTCATTATTCTTATAAAAATGTGACTAGCTATACATGTTCCATGTTACACGTATTCCCTATTGTTTTTAGTAATCCTTCTATTATTGATTATAATTAATAATTTTCCAATTTTCCCTACTATGAAGAACTTTATAATAAACTCCCTTGAATATGTCTTAAATATTAATCTATATTCTTAGCCACAATGTTTTCACAGAATAAATTTCTAAAAATGTAAAAACTTAAGGTTCTTAAGGTGCATTGAATACTGCTCACCAGAAATACCTATTAATTTATACATACAACCAAACGTGAATAAAGTTATTCTTTTCAAAAATGTCTGCAAAAATTGGAAGATTTTCTCTTTTTCCCTTTTTAATTTTATGATTGTCAATTTCATAGCAGTAGAACTGAAGCTATTTTTTAAAGATAAAAAAACAACTGCAATGGCTGCAGGTTCTGGGCATTCACAGAAAAGGCCTGGAGGAGGATGCTCAGGCAGGTCAGCCAGCGCTCACAGCAGGCCGGCTACCGTCAGCAGCAGCACAGAGACAGAACGTAACTGATGAAAAGCCAGAGCTTAGGTACTGTCATCACACAGATGACATTGCATTGTCACAAGGCATTGCAAACTAAGAAAATGCTTGTAGTGAGTTCAAAGCTTTATTTTTCCCTAGTTCTAGCAGAGAAAATAAAAATGTAAATAATGGTTGATAATATATATTTAATAAGTAACTTTATGGAAGCATTTTTGTTCTCTAAAATGTTGAAAGAGTATATATTACCCATAAATATAAGCTGAAGTACTATTTTTTCCAACTTTAATGTGCCAAAAAATCACTCAAAAAGCTCATCAAAACTTCATAGTACACAACAGTTAGAGATCCTACAAGATTCTAAAGCAGGTGGTTAAGAGGTCATATTCTAATAAAACACTAAGACAAAAATCAATCAAGATATTTTCTGCTGCATTGATAATTACAAGCTATCAAAAAAGATATTTAACAGATTATGCACAAAAATGTCTAAGGTTTGGTTATCCATCCAAAAGGATCTAGAAAGCTATTTTAATTGGAGATTAAGGTATAAAAAAGATTTAGCCTCTTTATATCTAACATTCATATAAATATATGAAGAGGTAACACACATTATCCAGGCATAAGAGAGTCTTTCACACAGGTTCTTCAGTGTAAACTATCAGGGTTATATGTTTTTAAAATGGTATCATTCACAGTGTTTTCCTCATAGGTTGTACTAATTTATATTCCCACCAACAGTGTATAAGAATTCCCTTTTCTCTACATCCTTGCCAACATCTGTTATTTTTTGTCTTTTTAATAATAGCCATTCTGATTGGTGTAAGATAATGACTCATTGTGATTTTAATTTGCATTACTCTGATGATTAGTGTGATGTTGAACATTTTGTCATATACTTCTTGGCTATTTGTCTTGTTTTGAAAAATGTCTATTCATTTCCCTAGCCCACTTTTTAATAGGGTTAATTTTGTTTTTCTTGTTATTGTTGTTGAGTTGTTTGAATTCCTTGTAAATTCTGGATGTTACTCCCCTGTCTGATGTATATTTTGCAAATATTTTCTCCAATTCTGTAGATTGTTGATTATTTATTTTGTTGTACATAAGCTTTGTAGTTTAATTAAGCCCCATTTGTTTATTTTTGTTTTTGTTGCCTGCACTTTCAAGGTCTTAGTAATAAATTCTTTGCCTAGACCAATGTCCAGAAGAGTTTTCCCTAGGCCTAGGTTTTCTTCCGGTATTTTTATAGTTTCGGGTGTAATTTTCAAGTCTTTAATGCGTGGTACTGGTATAAAACTAGAAACACAGATCAATGGGACAGAATAGAAAACACAGAAATAAAGCCACATACTTATAGCCAAGTGATATTTGACAAAGTAGACAAGAATATACACTGGGGAAAGGACAACCTTTTCAATAAATGGTGCTGGGAAAATTGGATTGCCATATGCAAAAAAATGAAACTGGACCCCTGTCTCTCCCCATATACAAAAATCAACTCAAGATGGATTAAAGACATAAATGTAAGACCTGAAACTATAAAAATACTA